>JACGDI010005818.1:363553-389544 GCA_014898725.1 Jacaranda copaia
AGCAAGGAGTAGATAACTAAATGAAAGTTATGGCGATTACAGTAGTTTTATGGCGATTATGCTTATTCGATCAGGGTTCTGATCTCTTAATCGAGGTTTTTGAATACTTAATCAGATTTTTTGAATACTCAATCAGGGTTTCTGACAAATTTTGCACATTTAATGCGCCGATTACATCACAGAATATCAAGCGCCAAGGGGCGGCAGTGCAATTATTACTGCCGCTTAGGTTCCCATGTCCAAATGCCTATAAATATGAGGGGTAGAGACACCCATTTTACACTTTTGCTAAAAAAAATTTTGATTGAGTTCTTACTTTCCAAGCTCTCTAAATTCTTTCTGCACTTAGAGTTTCCAAGCTATCCACTATAAGTTCTTCTGCCCGTTTGTGCTTTTCTTCATTTTTCTTTGCAAAAATGTCTAATGCTTAAGATAGTGAGAACACTGGGTCTGAGGGTGTACCATTCCACGGGGAAACTAAGGTTGCAAGTGCATCAAAAAGCACACGTGAGAGTAGTTTTGATAGTTCATCAAGCAATAGCTCAACCTCGAGCAGCTCGAGCATGGAGAGGGCTGCCTCTGGGGATGAGGCTGGCCCTAATGAAGCCCCTGTAATTCGAGGTCGATTATTTATACCCGACCATTATAATGAAATAGTCTCCAAAATATCTCCTGCTGACCCAATGCAAATTAGGGAGATGTTCCACATTCCGGATGAGTATGATCTTTTGGTAATTAGAGCTCGGGATATAATGCATTGACCTCCTATGGGATGCATAACAGTGTTCGATGAGGGATTAAGGTGCGGCCCTAGGTTTCCTTTAGCCCAAGTTGATTGTGTTAACTATAAATTTTATTCTTTCTACTCGATTCTGATGGATTTTATTTTATCTTTGTTGGTAGATCGAGAAGAGGTAATGGTCTGCAGTCGAGCACAAGCAGTAGCAAAAGCTCAAAGAAATGAAAAGTATCGTTGAATGACTACTCAATGAGAGGCAGCTGCAGCGAAACCTGTGCCCTCGACCCTGTCGACTACCGTCCCTACCGTGCCCCGAACTGAACAAGCACCCCAACCTCAACTCGCTCAACTAGAGGAGCGTGTTCAAAGTAGCATCGTGGGTTGGGGCAAAAGATAAATGACTAAGCAAAAAGGTCCTAAGCCCAAGAAGACAGCGGGTGATAAGGGGAAGCAGAAAGTGGTGACAGGCTATCACTTGTTTGGCAAGCATGGCTATAAGGTACTATTTCAACTGCCCCAGTTGGAATCGGCCCACTTCCGGCCCGACCCTACCATAGAGGTGACTAATTTGACCTCCATGATTCAATCAAGGATAGTGGGCCCTAATGCCCTCAAATGGATGGTCACTAGGCTCTTCACCAAGGACCAACGGAGACTAATGCAACTGAGTCAAGTTGCAGCACTCAGAGCTCTAACCTACCACTGCAATTTGGTAAGTGTGAGGTCGACCATTTCTTGTTGAATTTTATTTCAAAAAATTACGTTATTTGTTGATGCTCTTTATTTTAGGTGAGCCAACTGGGGTATAACTTTTACCATCGGGCAAAGCTAGCTCTGGCTAATCGAGATAAGCTACAAGAGGGAGAAGATGCAGAAACCCTCAAAGTTCAGCTCGAGTCTTCTCAACTCTAGATCGACCAGCTGACGAAGAAGGTGGTGGGCCTCAAAGAGCAACTGAGTTCTAAAGATCAATAGCTCGTGTTAGCAGTCAAAGAAAGGAGTCAGATAGACTCCATACTGAAGAAGGCTCATTTGGACCTACAAGTGAGCAACTCCTCAGGTTGAGTGGCCAATTGCACAGATACGCTAGAGGAGGCATGGGAGGCCTTCACTCGATAGCTCCTCATAATGTAGCGAGAGACAATGGAGCAGTTCATATTGAGCTTAGCCTTCGAGGATGCGAGTGGAATTATGCTAATCGACGATGCTCGCGACACATTTCATAAGGCAGTCAAGCAGCTCAGAGCTTGGGCTACGCTTTCTGACCCGCTACGCTTTCTGACCCGATGACGAGACCAAAATAAACCCTACTATTGATGATAATCTGCAGCTTTACCCCGAATTCAAGGAGGTTAGAGTCGATGGGGCTGGGGAGCAAGACACCGCGATAAATGCCCCCATTGAGCCAATGACTGTGGCCCAAAAAAAATATGTTAAGGTCGAGGCCAGGCTGAATGAGTTGCCAAGTGAATTTGCCTTTGCCGAGGACCTCACCGTTCAGCTGAGGGAGGAGCAAGTTGACGTCGCACAATACTTGTTATGCTCAACTAACTTCATGAGCTATGTCACGAGGCCTTCTCAACCACCTCAAGCGATTCAACCACTCATGTCTGCGCTGCCTAAGCTTGATCAAGACTGGCTGAAGGGTGACCAGACAGGGTCAAGCCAGAGTTGATGCCCCATTTCTATGCTGCTTATTTGATGTCGCTTCTCTATTTTTGCTTCTTTTTTCTTCTTTTTAATTTTTATGTAATAGAAATTTGATTTTAATGAATCTTCTATTCAATGAAAGATCTTTACATCTTTGTTGTCGAGTGACATAGATTTCACGTGTTTTTTGTTGAATGCAACTTTACTATTATGATTTCATAAGTGAATAGTTGACAACCAATGTTGGTTATCCATAAAATTTAACGCAACCTTCAACAACTTTGTTGTCAATTTTTGACTAGTATTGAAAGATATGCATGGTCTTGCCTAAGTGCGTTCGTCTTTACGGTTGATTTTTATTTTTTTATGATCGATCTATTAATCAACTACTTAGTCGATTATATAGTTTAGGCTAAAAAGCTTTTAAGTTTATAACATGTAAATGTTTGGGGTCAACTACATGGTCAATTTAGAACTTTAGTTTTGCGTCAATTACAGGATTGACTCAAAATTCAACTGGGCAACATGCGGCTACTTCTTTGTCAACTACGGGATTGACGTGAGATTTTCATGTGGCATTGTGGAACTGCTTTCGGGTCGACTACTTGGTCAACTCAATACTCGAGTAGCAACGAGAGGTTGCTTGTTCGTTGACTATGGGGTCGACTTAGAATTTTAGTGGCAGCATAGAGCTACTTATTCGTCAACTACAAGGTCGACTTGATGCGTGGGTGGCAGCATAAAGCTGCTTATTCGTCGACTATGGGGTTAACTCGATACTTAAGTAGCAACATGTAGCTGCTTATTCGTCAACTATAGGATCGACTCGGTACTTGAGTGGTGTGAGATAGATGAGAATATGACAATATAAACAAATGGTAGCAGTGTTGTTGAAACTTTATGCATATCTCAGGATACGAGAATGATTACAATACAATTTCAAATGTAGAATTTTCTCAAGTTGATGGCGTTCCACGGGTGAGGGAGCTCATCCCCATCCGTATTAGCAAGTCTGTAGGTGCTATGCTTTGATACTTTTACAACAGTATAAGGTCCCTCTCATTTGAGGTCGAGTTTGCCAACATTCTTAGAAACTTTTACCTTTTTGAGAATGAGGTCTCGAACATTAAAGCAGCGTAGCTTAACCCCTTTATTATAGTTATCCACCATCTTCGACCTATAGCACTATATCTTATTGTAAGCTTCTTGTCTTTGCTCATCAATAGTCTCAAAGTTGAGTTCTCTTTCTAATGTGTTTCTGAGCGGGTGGAAGTGAATAACTCGAGCTGCATATTATATTAGTTCTGAGGGAATTACTGTCTCGAACCCATAGACCAGACTATAAGGGTTGTGACCTATAACTGTTTGGGCAATTATTCTGTAGCCCACAACACTCCTGGGAGGCCGTCCGCCCAGCTCAAGCTAATATTATGTATCTTAGATTTTAAATGGTCGAGGATCGTTCTATTTGTCACCTCTATCTAGCCATTCAATTGAGGATTGCCTACTGAAGTAAAGTGCTGAGTGATATGAGATAGCTTAACAGGCCTAGCCCAACAAGTTATTGACCTCAGAGAATGCCCCCAAGCCCACTTAATCTGCACAACCCAACGTGGCTTCTGGACCCAACTAAGCCAGATCACTCAACCACAGTCATCTAGTCGAACGAATTATTCTTGACTGCATCTCATAGGAGGCTTCAAGCTACTTGATCCATTCAACCATCTCTCTGGTCAACCACCCTGTCTGTTCAACTATGGTCGGCCAGAGTGCTCACTCCAGCATTAACTTATATTCTTGTTGTATTTAATATTCTGACAAGCAGCATGCCTCTATATTAATGGCGTATACCACTCGATATAGTATCTGCCACCAACTTTAGCAAGAAAGTGCCTACCCAGAGTACTATTCACCCTAAAATCAGGAGATGATGCCACCTAGAATAATATCAAGATTAAAAATAATCAATAACACCCAAGCAAGGACAAAAACCCTCTACACCTTATAGGGGCATCTTAGACATATTACATACTGGGATAAAGTTATAAATACCTCACTTTCAGCCAGACTCTAAGTAATGATATATACACTCTACACTCTTACGCTTCTATTTGATTACCTTATCTCGATCAGAACTAATTTGAGTATTGGAGTACCTTCACTGAGGGCACCTCAGCTGGTTTGATGTTTGTTGTTCATTGCAAATTTCAAACATCAAAGAATATTGCTATTGGATCATTCAACCTCTCTAATCAGATCAACCCAAACACCACCTGATTCACTATAAATGAGTTTCAACCTCATCATTTTTGATAAAATATTCAACCGCCATGATTATGAATTTTCATTAAGCTGTTGACTTCAGCAGTAAGCCCAGAATATCAATCCCCTACTGGTTGAACTGCCAAGAAATTTAAACATTGACCATGGGCGCAGCGGGCTAGTGCAGTAGGTTAGAATGAACTTGGCAGGATGTACATCTTTGAGCAAAATCCACAAAATCTTTCAATAATATTGGCTAAAAGTATATGTACCTAATTAGTTTATGTGCAAGGGATCTTCCTCCAAAATGATTTTCACACATGCCTGCATAGATATCCTACAATACTTCATGAGCCTGGTTGGGATCCAAGTACCTTAGGGGCGGTCCAGAGATCGACCTCTTATACAATTGGCCATACTCGTCAAGCACAAACTTGGCAACTTGTCCTCAAAGGCATCAAGCCTCATTTTTATCTTCGAGGATTGTGCCCTGACTCAAGTAGAGTTTAATTGAATCCTGGCATAAAGAGACTGTCTCCTCAATACTCCCTACTAGGTTCTCCTCGGGTGGGCCGATCGATGGCCTATCGACGATCAAAAATATAATTTTTCTGTCTCTTGTGCCTCTTTTAGAGCTAGCAAATTTAGATAAGCTATCTACATGCTCATTCTCAGATCAAGGTACCTGACTTAAGGTAAACTTTTTGAATGATTACTATAATTTTCTAACCTCGGCCAAGTACTGGCTCATCATTGAATCCTTTGCCTCAAATTTTTCCTTAACCTATTTTGCTACCAGTTGTGAGTCTGTGATCCCCGCCAAGTGCTCGACACCTCGGTCGAGTGCCATCCTCATTCAGCGATGAGGGCCTTATATTCTAACTCATTATTAGTGACTGCATAGTCAAGTTTTATTGCAAAATCGTATTCCTCCGCTGTTAGGGAACGAAAAGCCACTCCTACTCCCCCTCCAAATGTGGTCGAAGATCTATCAACATGCAAAGTCCAAAAGAGAGAGGCTTCGCTGATTTTTTTAGGTAGGTCAACTCGTTCAGCGATAAAGTTCGCCCAATCCTACGCTTAATAGCTGTCCTCAGTTGAAAAGTAATGACAAATTCTCCTAATTCGATAACCCATTTAGTTAACTTTTCAAAGGTGTTTGGCTTCGACAATACTTGCTTCAACGGCTGGTTGGTCGGCACTACCATAGCATGAGAATGAAAGTATGAACGCAGCATTCGAGCAGTGGTGACTAGTGCCAAAGCAAATTTTTCAATCTTCAAATAGTTGTGCTCTGATCCTCAAAGTGATTTACTGCAGTAGTAGATTAGCCGATAGGTGCCATCTCTAGTTGAGACTAAGAGTAAACTGATCGACGCCTCCAAAATTGTCAAATATATCTGAAGTACCTCTCCAAGTTTGGGTTTTGCCAGCATAAGGGGTGAGGACAAATATTGCTTTAACTTGACTAACGCTTGATCACATTGTCCATTTCATTGGAAATCCAATTTTTTGGCATTTCTAAGAATTTTGAAGAAAGGCAAGCTCTTGTCTGCCAACCTTGCAATGAATTTACCTAAGGAAATAATCCTTCCAACCAACTGTAGTACATCTCTGACTATTCAAGGGGGATTGATGTCGAGAATGGCCTAAATCTTCTATGGATTAGCCTCAATGCCTTACTGACTGACCATGAAACCCAAGAATTTACCTCCTCGGATCCCGAATGTACACTTTTTTGGATTTAGATTTAGACCAAATGCTCTCAAAATTGCCAAAATGTGACTAAGGTTGAGAAAATGGTCCTGGGCATTTTTCGTCTTTACAATCATGTCGTCGATATACACCTACATCAATTTGCCAATTTTATTTTTAAACATAAAGTTGACCAGCCTTTGGTAAGTTGCTTTAGCATTTTTCAGTCCAAAAGGCATGATCAAAAAGTAATAGACCCCATTGGGAACAACAAAAGAAATTTTATCCCTATCCTCAGGGGTCATGAATATTTGATAATAGCCTTGGAACGCATCTATCATACTTAATAATTCACAACCAGCAGTTAAGTCTACTAATAAATCTATTCAAGCCAAGGGGTAAGGAACTTTAGGGCATGCTTTATTCAAATCTGTAAAATCATTACACATACGCCATTGTCCCTTATTTTTGGAACGAGTACAACATTACAAAGCCAAGAAGGGTATTGAATTTCAACAATGTAACCTACATCTAGGAGTTTCCTGACTTTCTCCTAGATGATCTAGGTCCTCTCAGCGTTAAATGTCCTCATCTTTTGTTTAATTGGTTTGTATGAGGGGTCAACATTAAGGCCGTGTATGATCATGTTGGAGTCGATTTCCTAGAGGTTGAATGCTTTCCAAGCAAAAACATCAATGTATCTTCTCAAAAAATTGACCATAAGATATTCTAGATGAGGGCCCATATCTGTCCCAATCCGAGTTGTCCTGTTGGGGTTTTTTTATTCCAGTTCGATAGTTTTAAATTCCCCAATAGGCTTCACCTAGGTATCCTTCAACTTTCTCTTCTTATTAACTTGGGTCTCCTTAGGTTTTGCTATAGAGACATCTCCTAAGGTGCCCAATTGTGGTCGAGTCTTCTACTCACTTGACTCGATCGAAATGTTGTAACACTTCTAAAACTTCTTGATATTACACAACAGTTCCCATATGCCTGCTGGGGTCAGAAATTTAATTTTCATATGGTAGTTCAACATAATGACACAAAAATCATTTAAGACTGGTTGACTAATTATAACATTATAAGTAAATAGGGCATCAACCACCAGATAGTTAACCATCAAAGTTCTTCTCTAGGGCACCTCCTCAAATGACGTTGATAGGTTGATAGATTCTTCTGAAATAATTTTGGACCCCCCAAACCCGACCAGAAAGGTATGCAGAGGTTGGAACTTCAGTTGGCCCATGTTCATTATTTTAAGGGTGGACAGAAAAATGATGTTGGCTGAGCTGCCATTATCGGCTAGGACCTTCCGTACTTCAAAATTGAGAATTTCAATAGAGACTACCATAGGACAATTAGTTTTGTAGTCGATATTCTTTCCCTTGAGGTGGGCTAAGTCGCTGTTAGTGAAAGAAATAGGCTATGCACTCATCAATAGATGGAATGTTGCTTCGACAAGCAAGGCTTTGGTTGACTCCAGCCTCTTCTAAGTCTGCCTTCTGGCTGATTTCAAGTCCCTCCCCCACTGTGACCTCCCAAGATCATATCAATCACTCCTCAAATGGGTGGACAATCTTTGTGGGTGGGTTTCTTACCCCTGTCCTCTCTTCTTGGACTAACCGACCTTTCTCTACGAGAAGTTTGATCTATTTTACCCCCTTCAACCTGTGCATCCACGGCTACATACTTTTTGAGATGGCCCTATCTGATGAGTCTCTCAATTTTATCCTGAACGTTGAAGCATTCGTCAATGTCATGCTATTTTTGTTTATGAAAGTGGCAATACTTCTTTGATTTTTTCATTGCTTAGTCTCCGTCAGCTTCCTCAAGTTTTTGAAAAGATTGTCATGTTGGATGGCATACAAGACCTCTCTCCACGAGATATTCAGTAGGGTATAGTTGTGGAAGTATTTTATTGAAGATCGACCTCTTTCTCTATATTTCTGGTCATCTATCTCCTTTTTTCTTTTGTCGACCTTAGAGGATCCAAACTTAAGCTTGTTCATCTCCTCTAAGGTCATATATCTTTTTGCCAAGTCGAGCAGTTCGTAAATCGACCTCAGGTACTCACACACCAGTGCATTGGCGCATTCTTTATGTCTGAGTCCCAAGAATAGCACATCAATCAGGAATTCGATCCTATAGTTGTCTATTTTTAGGATCTTCATGTTGAACTTCATGAAAAAGTCACAAAGGTATTCCTCCTCATTCTGCTTGACAGTATAGAGGTGAGTGTGAGGGAGTTTTGCCTTTCTCCCGTTGGTGAACTGGTGCAAAACTTTATCACAAAATTAATCATATGAGTATATCGATGAAGGCTCCAACTTTACAAACCAATCAAGCACAATGCCCTAAAAAGTTGTCACCAGCATCTTGGCATAGATATACTCATTGTGCCTGTGCAGCTGCATCATGTGCTCAAACTGCATCAAATGCTTATTGAGGTCTGTTGAGCAATCGGGACTTTGGTGTCGATAGTAATGCACTCGTCGATAATCTCCTAGATTAAGAGAGAGCCTCTCTCTCAACGAGCCCCTGGGAGCCCTCTGGGTTGGGCACCCTGTATGTGTTTCTCTTCAAGATCTTGTCGAGATGCCTGTTTAGTTGTTGTACTTAGTGGGAAACTTCCTCTTACTCCTCTCAATCAACTTGGGTATCATTCTTATCAAAATGTGGTCTTGCATGTTTGGCCCTATCGCCCTATGGGGCCAAAATATGTCAGGCCGCGTGATCTACGAATTTTTCCTCCTCTTTGTACTAGTCACATCTAGAGCATTCAATCCTATTACACTGTGGAGCTTGATTAAGTCGAATGTGGTGGTCCACAGAGTCAACAATTTCCTTCCTTAACTCCAGTCGCCCCCTCTCTCCCTGGGGACGCCTAGGGCTGGTTTCACATCTAGCTAGTGGCCGCCTAGATTTCTAGTGACCATGATTGTCCCGGGGGGATATTTCTTTGGATGGAGGAGGTTGTGGAGTGGCACTGCCAGCTGGGGCTGGCATGATGGTGTGCTTGTTTAATGCAGCGGAAAGTTGAATAGAGATTTGGGCTGATATTTGTTCACTTATCAACTACATCAGTTGAGACATAGTCAATGTCACAACTTGCTCTTAGGGGGTGCTAAAGTCTAAAGCATGTGAGCCTTGCTAAGGCGGAGATGAGGTAGAGATACGAACCTCCTGTTGTCCTCCTTCTCAAATGTGGCTCTTTTTATGTTTACCATTTTTTAGTTGCAATCTCAAGGTTTCCCATAGATGACGCCAAAATAATGAGGTTAAAAGTTGTTTATAGTGAATCGAATGGTGTGTGGCCTAATTCGACCAGAGAGGTCGAATGATCCAATAACAATATTCTTTGAGGTCTAAGATCTGCAACAAATAGCAAACATCAAACTAGTCAAGATTGCCCCAGTGAAGGCACTCCGATGCTCAAGTTAGTTCTAGTCGAGATAAGGTAATCAAACAGAAGAGTAAGAGCGTATAGTGTATATGGCATTACCTGGAGTGTGGCTGAAAGTGAGATATTTATAGCCTTCTCCTGATGTATAATATGTCTAAGATGCCTCTATTAAGTGTAGAGAACTCTTGTTCTTGCTTGGGGGTTATTGGTCATTTTCAATTCCAGTACTATTTCAAGTGATATCATCTCGTAGTTTTCAGGGTAAACAATACTCTAGGTAAGCGCCTCCCTACCAAAGTTGGTGGCAGATACTGTAACAAGTGGCACGCGCTATTAATGTGGAGGCAGCTGCTTGTCAAAACTTTAAATGCAACAAAGATATAAGTCAATGTTGGAGTGAGCACTCTGTTTGACAATGATCAAATAGATAGGGTGGTTAACCAGAGAGATGATTGAACGAATCAAGTAGCTTGAAGCCTCCCGTTAGATGTAGTCGAGAACAATCCATTTGACCAAACGACTGTGGTCGAGTGATCTAGCCCAACTAGGTCCAAAAGCAACGTTGGACTGTACACGTTAAGTGGGCCTAAGGGCCTTTTCTGAGGTCGATAACTTATTGGTTTAGACCTGTTAGGCTATCCCATATTAATTTGGATATTATATAGAAACATTTAGTGGTTATACATTTATATATTTATCTGTATTTTTATATTTTTCATATATACATACATTATTATCAAACATTTATGTTTATAGTTATATATATTAACAAAAAAAATATTTTATTACTTATATAGGTGTTACATAAATTGTATGCTTTCATATTACAATAAGATGCAGAAAATAAAATTTTATATTTATGATTGTTTATTGAGTGAAGAATGCAGTCATTAATTAATAGCGACTGCATCAATGATCGAAAGAAAATTTGGTCATAAATTAATGACTGAAAAATAATTTGATCATTAATTAGTGATCAAATTAGTGACTGCTTAAACAGTCACTAATATTAGTGTCCAAAAAAACAATTCAGTCTCTAATTAATGATCAAAACGGTCCCTAATATTAGTGACTAAAAAAAGAGTTCAGTCACGAATTAGTTATCTAATTAGTCACTAATATTAATGACCTAATTAGTGACTGCTTTTCTACCATCACTAATTCGGACACTGATCGGTAACTAATTGGTCACTAATTTTTTTTTAAAAATTATATTTAAATTGGTCGCTAATCGGTCACTATTTATTAACATCTCAATTGGTCACTCAAGATCATTAGACCCTTGCTTTAGGTCTACGTCAGGTAATAGTCCATGTCAAATTTGGCCCAATTAAAAAAATACATATTTTTTTGGAGTATTTAAGTATTTTTACAATATATGAAGGTAAACTTGTCATTTTTGACTATTTTTTTAATATCGATGTCAATGAAATCGAAAGTTTTCTGTCATAAAAAGTGGTTGATTTACAAATTATCATTACAATGTGTTCGAATTCAATAACCTTCTTATAAGAAACCTATCATTGATACTAGCATGATGGTCAATAATAGAATTCTACTTTCTATTTCTATTTGAAAAGTACCTCATAACTATGAAAATGTCATGAAGTTGATGTAAATTCAAGGACAACACAAGTCATGCCTATTTGTCCGGTTTCAACCATGTAAAAGTTTTCTTTGTTAATTTATTTTCCTTTCTTCCAACAGACAATTGAAATAAGGACAAGGCATCCTCAACAACAAGAATTAGTTTAAAATAACAAAACATCTTAGAAGTTGCAAAGGTGGACAACATTATATATATTCATATTTCTGGAAATCACCGAGGATAAAACTCACTTATAGTCGTATCGTTTCTTAAAATTGACATGCTCTTTGACGATCCAATAGTACTCTCTAACTCATTTGAATTACTCTGCTGCACTGAAACGTCTCCATCTAACCTGCTTGGCATAAAAAAAGCTGGCTGCGAAGGCACCGGCAGAGTTATAGAGAAGCTATTGAGCATAAGTAGAACAGAACCCATCGTAGGTCTATCATCTATATTCTCTTGAACACAAAGCAAGCCAATATGAACACATTTCAACATGTCACTTGGGGTTCCAGAATTAGCCCTCAAAACCGGATCTATAACATTTGCAGCTGTTCCATCGCACCAATTTCTCCAAGCCTGTGAGAGTATACATATATGTACGCATATTTCAGCAGTTTTAGATAAGTATATAATCATATATAGTTGGATTCAAATTAACACATATGCCATGAATTTAATTGGACTCACAAAACTTGGAAGGTGCTCCACATGATTCTCCCCATTCCGAAAATTGCCGTTCTTCTGTCCGCTTATAATTTCCAGGAGTACCACACCAAAGCTAAAAACATCTGACTTAACGGAAAAGTGTCCATGAGCAATATATTCTGGTGCCATATATCCACTGCACTAACCAAATTATGTTAGTGTAATATGAATATCATTATAAGGAATAATTTTTCTATAGGAAACCGTGTTACTATATATAAGAGAAAATCATATAAGTGATAAAAGGTTTTTCGCCAACTTGTATATTATCAATAATAGTATATATTAGGTGATAAAAAATATTTTATTTACTTAAAAAATGATTTCATTTTACAGTTGTAATATTATGAGTTTTTAAGTTTTTACCATTGATTCTTAATGGCAAACTTATTTAACTTGTCAAGGAAACTTAGTATTTAAAAAAATTATCATTATGAATTTGTAACTAGATTCTTGTTGCTACTATGTACATGAACAAATAATAATAACTTGAAAGACAAATTAGGTCACTGCAAAACTTATAAAAGAATTATTAAATATAACAAACCAAAAAACTCTTGCCAGTTAATATATATAGCTATCGTCAACTTTCATATTATCTCCAAACTTACAATATTTTTTTGTCTTACAGCAACATTTATATGATTTTTAGTCATAGTATTTTATTTTATGTTATTGATTTAAGAAAAATATAGCAGCTATGGCATAGAGTAAAAGTAAGACTTACTAGGTTCCCACGATCCTACTAGTATTGCCTTGAGTTTCCTCTTGCACAAATAATCTTGCCATGCCAAAATCTGCGATTTTAGGGGTCATTTCTCCATCTAAAAGTATATTACTAGCTTTTAGATCACGATGAATGATCCTGAGGGGACAATCCTCGTGCAAATAAAGAAGCCCCTTAGCAATGCCTCCTATGATCTTCAAACGCTTACCCCAATCCAAATGTAAACACCGAATGGGATCTACATGTCCATTTGAGCATATGTTAAATTAGTTAGAGAGCTCAAATAAGATCAACTATTTAACCAATTGGATATCAGAAGTACATTGTGAAGAAAATAAGATTGAAATGCAAGTTACCAAATATGAAGTGATCCAAGCTTCCATTATGAAGGAATTCATATACAAGAAGCCTCTCAATTGCTTCGATAGAGAAGCCTAAGAGCCTAACCAGATTTCTATGCTGAAGTTTGGCCACCAACAAGACCTCATTTTTAAATTCCAAATCACCCTGCTCTGAATCTCTTGACAATCTTTTGACCGCTATTTCTTTTTCATTCAAAAGTTTTCCCTGATATTTTCGATCCAAATAGATCAAATTTAATTTAAAATTTTGAATTTAAAAAATATTAAAACTATATTAATTTCAACTAATTTTTCTACTTACCCAGTAAACAGCCCCGAATCCACCTTGTCCCAGTTTGTTAGCATCAGAGAAATCATTTGTTGCAGCTCTAATTGTATCGAAATCATATTGCAGGGATTCGATAGTACTTAAATCAACAGCTTAGCCACACAGAAGAGAACAATCTTATTGGTTGAATTGCGTGATCATAGTGAAAGAAGCATATAAAGAATAAATTTTTAGAAAATTAAGAATTTACTTTCAAGTTTTCTCTTATGCTTTTGCTTTATTTTCTTTCTCAAGAAGATGATAGCACAGACTACTAATACGAGACATGCAGCAGTGGAAACAACAGCTGCGATGATAGGTTTGTTATTTGTATCATCATCATTCTTTCCTGAAAAATCAAGAAGAATTTGTGTTACTTTTGAGGTAAGACCTAAATCTGAGATGGATGCTCAAATAAGGTAATAAATACGAGGACTTTTTAAAATAAAATCTATATTTAATGTATATATTCTTGAATAAGGCAATAAATATAAGAGATTCCTGCATTCAAGTAAGGTAATAAAATACAAAAGATTCCTGCGTTTGATATGACAGAGCCAAGATAAAGATGAAATTGGCAAAAAAAAAATTGGTAAGAATGCATTTATTACTCAAAATTGTCAAAGTGATCAATGCAATGAAGCTATCTATAGGGAATGGAAAGGATGGTACAATTTCTCATGCGTCCTTGATCCATCTACTTATTATATTAAATAAGAGCCGAATGGCCGCTGTAAAGTTGGATGACCTGTGGGCCTACTATAGTCAGTTTGAATTCTTTATTGCTGTTTCATTTTCCATCCCACAAAATTATGTAATTTACAACTAAATATCTCTAAGTATTTAATATTCTTGGCATGATCTGTGAATTGTGGAATAAGTACACATCAACATCATGGGAAAATTAAAATTAGGATCATAATTTTTTCTAATTCATATTGCAGAACTTGAATTTGGGATAATACAAAATTAAGATTAAAATTTTTAAAAAGTTAAAAAAAGAAAAAAGGACAAAGATCATCAAAAATAGTTAACGCCAATGATTGCTTACGTAGCACTTGTATGACGTATACGTGGAACACTTCTAATAGATACTATGCAAGTAATCACTAAAGTTGTGCGAGTTTTAATTTTTAGTGACCTATGTCCTTTTTTTTTCAATTTTTTAAGAATTTTGGTTTAGTTTTTTACTATTCTAAATTTCAATCCTACATTTCAAATTATCCATAATTACCATTTTTTGCAATTTAACCTCAAAATCATTTTAATAGATGTTCCTTTTTTTTCATAAAATAAATACATGTCAAGTGTATATAATCTACAATTAAAAATTTTTTAGGAAAATATTTATTACAATACTTGATATTTATTTGTTAAGTGAAACAAAAATAAAACATGAATTGAAATAAAGAAGCAGAGCTTCATCAAAATTGTGTAAAGTTCTAAAAATATTCCACAGGACCTTTCCATAATTACCTGCTGGTGATGGCATGGGTACCAGTGTTTCTTGCAGCATAGTTTCATTGTAAAAAGGCCAAAGCTCATAACGAAGAGCACAACTGGGCCTGTTAATACCACCCCCTCTGCTCCCATAACAACATCTCGGGATATCCAGAGCCGACGCCGTTAAGCAAGTAGAGCAATCCTCCTGCGACAAATCCGGCGTGCACTGGACCATGGCATAAATTGTCTGAAAATCCGGTGCCGTCTTATTCCCTCCGGCAACCTTCTGCAAAGAGCCTCCATTGACCGCCTTTCCCCGGAGATCATCCATCAAAGTTCTTAAATCCTCCATAAACTGGAGAGGACTCGTTACTTTATCCGGACTCCAGAACCAGGACGTGGGGAGTTGACTCAGGGTCCCGAAAATCGACTCGTTTGCGTATCTCAACGTACAGAATTCGTACCAGAGGACCGCCTGTTTTTGATTCGGACAAACTCGTACGAGCTCAAGGGTGGCATTTTGGACACAGCTTCGACATTTTTCGAGCTGAACGTCGCCCCGACACAAGACAATGGCGTTGGCTCTATCAGGGCTCTGCCCCGTCGAGGTACTGTGGAATCCATTGTTGTCCACATTTGAGGAAAGAGAAGAGAGCAAAGTGTTGAGATTTTCCCTGTAAGTGCTATTGCTTGTGTAGTTTCCATTATTTATGCAGGAATATGTCTGGGCTCTCTGGGATGCGACAAAGGCTAGCAGGTTTTTCAGGATCAAGAAAATGATCCAGGAGAACCGCCACCTTTGAGTGCTCATTACTAATTATGCTAAGGTTAATTAAGTCTTGATAAAGCAGCTAATTGATCTTGATTAAGCTAATTAATGGTCTAGGCACGCAGATATACTACATATGCACGCCTGAATTTTGAAGTCGTATTAATCTAATTAATTCATAATTGCTGAGGAAAAGACCAACTTTTATGTTCCTGTATGACTTGCAACGGCCTGGATTCACACTTTATTTTTCTTGCTTGTGATCATTATCTCTTTTGACTGTTTTAACAAGAGGACGCGGGTTGATTAATTTATTTACCTATTCATCATTTTCTTCTTCTTCCTCCTCTTTCTTTTTATTATAACATTTTTAATCTTTATCGTATTCAAAGCATCTACACTATTTACATGATCATGTAAAGAAAAAGAGAATGCCTACATATTGTGTTTTTTCATTTTTAATTTACATAGACACAAAGTAAAAGTTTATTAGAATTTGAAGTCTGAACCTCTCACGTATAAGAGTAAACGTGGTATCGTTGGATTAATTAACCACTCAACATCCCAACCTCTTTTATTCTAATATAATCCTTATGCTTCAAGATCCACGCGCTTTTGTAAACTACAAAAAAATATTATATTAATGACAAAATAATAATTGATAATATAAAAATCATCACTAATGATGTGCAGTACGTGACAATAGCTTTTATTTTACTACTAGTAGTGTTTTTTAAGTGACAATAATTTTATTTTGTCACAGTATGGTTCATTAATGATAAAAATTAATGTTTTAAATTGTCACTATTAACAATTAGTGACACCACTATGGTGATAATTTAGTAATAATAAAAATTACTATTATAATTTATGATAAGATTTTTATTGTCACTAAATTGTCATTATAAAAGTATCATTAATTGTCAATAGTGAAATTTAAACACGATTAGTGTCACATTTAATTTATAAAAATCATTAAAATGACAAAATAAAATTTTTTATCACATAATATATATATATATAATTAATAAATAATGACAAATTTTATATTGCCACTCATTATTTTATTACTAACTTTTTTTTTTCAATAATATGAGTCTGGTCTGATTTGAATTCTGTCACAATTCCCACTGTATTAATTGTTGATTACCGATATGTGATCTCATTTTAGAATCCTAGATTGTCTTTTTTCGCTTATTTAATTCAGTATTCTAACAACTTTTTTATTATTTAAATTTTATAGGGGTTGCACAGAGATACTCCAATTAATAACTTTAACATAAATCCGACTCATTCATGCAAGATTATAAGCTCACGGACCACCAATGACATTGACCCGAATTAGACCTATTGGCCAAACTCGGATTAGCATTATATTTTCTGCAAGTAATGTCCGTGCGTGCATACATGCGAGGTTTGGGTATGTTTATGTAATCCAGCATTTTACTTTTGATAATTTATAAATTAATGAAGTTATATAAAATTTTCAGTTTCCCTTTGCTATATTTCCATTATTTTCTGGACTCATATAGGGGCATATTTCTATTGGCTAGCTAGAAATTAAGGGCTAGTTTGATTCGAATGATAAAGTAAGATATAGTCTTTTTATTCTGCCTTATCATTTGTTTGATTGGAATAATAATAAGTATTCAAATCCACATGACTACCAAAAGTTCGTGTTTATATGTGCAATTTCTATGATAAATTAACATATTATCCCCTATAAATTTATTTATTATACCAATCAAACTATATCTTAATGATAAAAAACTACACAAATTATTACACCTATCAAATCAACACTAAAGCATCTTGATTACACATATTAAATTACCTTTTTGTCAATATAAAAATCCCCTTATTTGTCTTCCTCTATTATAAGCCTTGTTTGCTTAGCTTTATTGGACGTGATACATAATCAATCAAACCTCTTTTAATGTTTGCTTTAGTTGATAAAAGACCCTTGAAAAATGAAGGGCCCAACATTATTTACTATTGCTTTTGGAAAATAGATCAGAGGGTGGAATGCTTGATTTGATATGATAAGAATTACAAAGATCAAATATGGCCTACTTTTGCCCTTACTCCCAATTAAACCATGTTCCCTAGAATGGAGAAGAATCAGGAAATTGCGAAAAAATATATTAAAAAGTATAAAAGATATAATTGTAAATTTATATATCATATTCTAATTTATTTACATATTAATCTTACCAATCAACCATAAAATTAAAATATTATATTCTAATAAGCTTAAAATGTATTCATTTGCTTATATATCACTTTTATTATTATTATTATTATTATTATTATTATTATTATTATTATTATTATTATTAACAACAACAATGACAAGAATAATAAAAACCGATTCCATAATTTAAGGGCAAATATATAATTTCAAGACAATGAGCAAACTCATGGATAAATAAACCTATGAGAATGGTGGATTAATTTATTATTCATCTTGCACGTATAAATAGATGCTTAATGTATTTATATGAACTTGAATGTTTATTATCATTCCAACCAAATGAATAATAAAATAGGATAAAAATATTATATCACATATTATCATTTCAATTAAACTAATCCATAATAAATAATCATAATAACTTAAAAATCTAACCAAACTAGCTCTAACTATTTAAAAATAAAATTCTTCGAGGTTTCCATTTTCTTCACGAATTCTATGTTGAAGACTTGTGTAATCCAACGTGTCGGCGCCTTAATTTCAGGCGTAAATTCACTCGGCAACGGCGTCCACGCGGAAACCCCCTCTAACTGTATTCCAAATGAACGTCGTTATTATATATTAAAAAAGTGCAAAAGTCTGTTTATTAAATAATAGTCCCCTGGAAATGGACATATTTTAGGCCGATCGAAGGTGATCCAGCTGGATTAATTCGATGACTTAATTGGCAGTAATTTCCATTTTATTATTTTTTTATAAGTATGCCAACGTATTCACAGCGCCTCCATTCAAAAGTGATTCTAGTTGGTTTAAGTCTTTATTAATTGGGGAAAAAAGATTACATATTTAGCATGTGTAGTAATACATATGTCATGAATGGCAACAATATACGTCAACTTTATTATATTTTTAATTTTACAAATGATCTATTTAATTACAAGTTCGAATGTATATTTATATAACTGACAATGAATTGAATTTTAATTCAAATTCAATTTAAACAAGATTAGATTATTTTAAATCTTTAATTGATAAAAAAATTCAGTAGATATAATTCACTTAAAAAAGTTTATATTCCAAAATAAATGGAACGAATATGAATTTTGTTTGAGTCAATCCATTAATAATTTAAATCTAAATATATAAATAGTATTATACATATATGCATACAGGGTCCTTATAGCAATATCAAAGTAGGTTTTTGGATGAAAAAAATAATGAATTCCTATGCAATATATCAAATCAAGCACTTTTCATATACATTATTATATCTTGAACTTATCTGCATCATAATTGCATCTCTTGTTTTTCTATTTTATAACAAAAAATATGAGAAAAGAATAATGAGCAGGAGCATAATGTCATAATACTGCAAGCATGCAATGCAAATCTTGATTTAATCAAATCTTTAAACCTATAGTTAATTGATTAGAGAATAAAGTGTAACTATTATGTATTTACAATATCAAACATGTACTATTACCAAAAATCCAATCTAAAATGCAATAATTTGGTGAATGAATGTGATTAAGTTATATTATATTACTAGCATATGCCTAGTGCGATGCATTGAAAATAATTGAATGATTGAAATAATTTATTTTATAATAATATTTCTTTTACTTCTTGTGATTAAAACATGAATTGTAATTATTTTTAGCGCTAATGAAAGAAAATCTATTACTATTTTAGAAAAATAATATGAATATTTTAACTAAAAATATTATGTTTGAAGATAATTTTTATTTAAATAAGTTGTAGCATATCAAGAATTGCTCACTTTAAGTTTATAAATTGTACAAAAATTTATAAAATAATAAAATTTAGAAAAATAAATAAAAAATTAAGAAAATAAAAACAGCTGGCAGAATATCTAACTAAATTTGCTTTTTAAATTAGATATACATATATTTACATGCATATTTTGATATGATAAATAAGCAAATAATTTCTTTTCTAATGTAAAGCTTTTTTGTATTATTTATTAATAATGTTGAAGTTATAGTTACAATTTTCATGACATTTGAGAATTTTAAATGTTAAATACTTTTTGTTACAGTAAATATATAATCTCTTGTACTTTATTTATGAAAATAGCTTACATTAGGTTATTAATTATTTGATAGCTAATTCAATAAGTAGTTCATAACGTACAATTGTTATAAGCTAAAATATCTTTTAATATTTCCTATAACTCTGATAAGTAAAATTTATTTATTTTAATTTACAAATATAGATATTTTATTATTTTCAAAATTATCAATTAACATATATTACGTACATGAATGAAATAGTAAGTCAGTTTTCAATATTCAGTTTAAGATAAACTATCAATCTCTCATATAAAAATTACAAAACTTTCAGTCAATTTTGTTTTAATATCACGTCATTAATCCATGTAAAAATACTTTTATGAATTATTATAACCAAAATATTAAAATAAATGTACGTGATATAATTATAAAATAATATAATTAAATATATTAAAAATATAAAAATTGATATCATTTGCTATTTAAGTGGTCATTTATCAAACTTTTGACAATTTTCAACTATGTCAACTATATATATCCCATATAAAAGAATTTGTTTCAAATAATTAAAAATGAGTTCTCCATTATTATATTGCGAAAAAACTAAAATGATTTGGATGAATAATATAAAAATAAAATTCAAAGTTTATAGTCGTTGCAGGAAGTAACTGTTTATATTTTAAACAAATTCTTCAATGAAATTATTTGTAATATTCTATATATATAATTTTATCTAATACTATTTACATATCTAAAAATATTATTGTAAAAATAAATGAATTTTAAAGACTTTAATAAATTAAAAATTTACATATCAATTAATTTATAATTATTTATTTTTCAAACTTCTAACTCTTTAATAAACAAGTGATGATTTGATATTTTACATAAATATTTGTATGTCACTTTCAGAAGCAACAAAAAAATTGAAAAAAAATTTGAGTAAGTCATGAAATATTTTAATTTTACTTTTGAAGTTATCTAGAAAAGAATTATTTAATTAATAAATAAAAATAGTTTATTTGATCAAATGATTGAATAGTTTTTATTTATTTATTAATTTTTTTATTAGAAATAATTGAATATTGTATTACTTCAATTAAAAATAGTGTGATTCTATCTATATAAATACAAAAAAAAAATATTAAATATGAAAAATTGGTTGTTGTTTTAAAATAACTTAGTTATCAACTGCTTTTTTGGGATAAATTTTAAGCTTCTTTGGAAAAAAAAATGTATACCTAAATAAAAAGCAATTAAAGAATCTCACTCTTTGAATAAAAAATAAGTTAATATTTATTGGAGTTCATGAGTATTAGATAATTTCATTACTCCATATATCCATTTAATTTTTTATAGTTAATATTTTCAAAGTGAATATAAAATACTAAATATGAAATATATCAACTATGTAAAAGTATTTACTTAGCAATGAAATTTTGATTTTTAGCTGTATATACGTACTTTTTTATAAATAATTTATTTATTGACGAGAAATAAAATAATTTTCTTATAAAAATATTATAAATAAGTAAAGATTCATCCAATCGAAATAAACTCATCAAAGCACATGATTTTATGTAGAAAAAAAAATTCTTTCTTATATGCACATAATTAGAAAAGGTTAAATCAAGTGCTAATAAATTTAATTAATATTTTTTACAAAAATATATATATTATTTTTTCATTCATTTGATAAGAAAATTGGAATAATTTCAACAACTTAATAAAATTATAGTATTCTTAAATATTACATAACATCACATTATTTGAATTACATAATTAAAATATGAAGTGTATATAATTTTTTTCATTTAGATAAATTGAGAGAGCCGCAACTAGAATAATAGTAAAATAAAAATTTAATATCAAATATAAATTCTTATATGAACATACAAAAATATTTAAAAATAGTATTAAAAATAAATAAATATATATATATAACATAATTAATTGAAATAAAAAATTAATGCACACAAATACTTTAAGTAATATAAAAATTACAATCCTAAGTTAGTCATAAGAACTTTAATTTTAAATAAATATTGAGAAAATAATACAATAATAACATTGATAAATATTTAAATATATTAGAAAAGTATCTAATTAATTTAGAATAAAGACAAAACAAAAATAATATAAAGTTTTGTTTCAAAAAAAATATTAAAAAATTTCTATGAAATGAATTTTAAATTAATTAAAAAAAGAAACATCATTATATTATGCTAATTGAGGAAAGAAGTCCTATAATTAAAAATATAGAATTGTACTACGAACAATATAGAATAAAATATAATTGTAGTATAACAAAATTTGTGTATACAATAAATAAAATATTCATCTATTAATCTTGTGATAAATTAAATTTATAAGATAGAATTTTGTGATAAAAGTACTTAATATGAGACTTATAAAATATTTTTTCAATTATAAACTTATTTAGTGAGATAAAAATATGATTATAGATATTTTTTGAATTATCTTATGAGACAACAAGAAATTTTAGTTATAATAGATAAGTTGATCGTATTAAAATGAAATATAAAAATAAATAAACAATCAATGAAAAATTTTCAACTGAATTAAGAAACTCAAAATTCTAATAATTTGACATTTGGCCAAAATTGCACAATTAGAATTAAATTGCACAATTACAGGTCCTACACTGTTGTGTAATATATAATAGTACTAGCATGTATCCCGTGCTAGGCACGGATTAAACTAATTATAATCAGAAATATGATTTACATACATTATTTTAGTTTTATGTAAAAGTAAATTTAATTCACAATATATATTTTAAAATACATGGTACAAAATTGAAAAATTTTCTACAAAATCACAATGTATAAATATCAAAGACAATGAAAAGTCATGCTTATCACAACATCATCACATTTACAAAGGCACAATATAAAAATATAAAAATACTTATATTTTTTCCATAACAAAAAACAACTCAATAAATTTAAGGCAACTTAAACAAAATAAAACAAAGAAAATAATGCTTGAAAAATAAAAAAACAATTAGTAATATTGAAAACATAAAAACTTAATGGATAATAGAATATCAACTCACAAAAGTTGAAAATTTGTGTTAAATTATCTTAAAAACTAAACATTATATGAAGTAATAATTAATTTACATATACAGGAAAAAGTTATCATAGAGTATCAAGAGTTGCTAACTTTAGATTTATAAATTATACACAAATTCTTAAAATTTAAAAAAAATAATAGAAAAAAGGTAATAAACAATTAATTTTATATGAAATTTAAGCAAACTATTTGTTCTTCTTTTTTTTTTTTTTTTTGAAATATAAGAATTCTTTAGTATGATCTTATTAACTAAGTAAAGGCTATAGAAATAATTTTTATAACACTTGAGGATTTAAAATAATTAATTTTCAATATGTTAAGTTTATTTACTTTTGTTTAGGAATTTTTTTATCATTTTAATATTATCAAATAACATGTCTATATTATTATATATAACACAATGGTGTGGAGCCCGTAATTACACAATTTTAGTCAAATTATGAATTCTCAGAATTTTGAGTTTTAAATTAAATTAAAAAAAAATTCATTAGTTGTTAGTTTATTTTTAATTTTATTTTTAATACAGCTATCTTATTTGTTACAACTAAAAGTTCATGCTGTATTTATCTGAAATTGCAGTATTAATCCTAATCTCACTGAATAACTTCAAAGATTCATAATAATAGATTTTTCTTTCATCATAAACATTCAAAATATTCATAATCATAGATTTAATATTTTATCTCATCATATAAATTAATGTATTTGGTTATCTAGAATAGTGTGGCTTTTTGAAGCATATCATTTTACTAAGTAGTTGAAATTAATTCAATTTTTTTATCAAATGAAGGAAGAAAAAAAATATTTTTATATGAATTTATTTGATTAGATTTAATAAAAATATATAATATGTCAATTACATAAGTATGTATTTTTTTATATGGAATTTACTTAATTATATTTGGTATTTATATTTCAATTTAACTAAATATTTACTTATATTTATAATACTTTTATAAAAATATTTTATTTCTCTATCAGTATATATAAATTATTTATAGAGACTTACTTTTATATATTTAGAAACTTATAACTAATTACTAAATAAAATACTCTATTATATAATATGTGTATATTCCATATTTTGATGACTTGTACGTCGATAATTTTAACAATTATGATAATTGTTCGTGACTTGGCATGATAAAAAATAATACACACAAAAGACACATTAAGAGTATCTAATAAGTGTATCTTTAAAGTTGAATGATTTAATTAATTAGATTATCACAAAACTATGCTATATATAATAGTACTAGCATTCTCCCCATGCTTATGCACGGATTCTTTAAAATTACTATACATTAATATAATTATTGAATTATAAATATAACTAAAATAATAATATAAAAATAAAAATATCGCAAAAATATCAAGTAACTAGTAAAATTAAATTAAAAATTTTAAAATTTAGTATTTAAAAGTTTGCAAAATATAAAGACATCTCATATATATTGTGTCATAAAAAATAAATTTCAAAATTATTCAGGTGAGAAGTTAAAAAAAATCAAACCATCCAAAAATAAAAATTTATGAATATGATTATGTATTTTATTAAAAAGAAAGAAAAACAATATATTATGCGATCACAAGCTAACAAATAGTTGTATTAAAAAATAAAAATATGTGAGAATGATATAGAACACAGGATTGATGGCTTGAAAGTTGTCTAAAAAATTTTAAAATTATAATACTTTAAGATATTTTGTACTTAAAAGAGGATGAATATGTATTAAGTTAAACTTTACAATATAAAAAATTAAATAATATATTAGTTGCCAAGGATTAGAAAAATCTTATTTAATTTTAGTTTTTGATTAAAATTAATTAAGTCAAGACAAAAGTATGATAGTAAAGATTAAAAAAATTAAAATAAATACTTAAAATAATTACAAAGCTAAGATCAATATTAGTATATAAGTTTATAGAAACATTTTAATTTGACTCATACCTTAATTATCGAATTATTAAGTGAAGAAAAAGTTTGATATTAGTAATGCAAAGTTAAAATCATAGTAAATTGATAAATTAATTATAAGCTCAAAATTATTTTTAAATAGGAATTAGTGATAGGATATGAGAATGAAATTAGAATGTAAAATAAAATACGAAAAAAATAAATTATTATGTTCATTGTCAATTGTTTTGTATGAGTGTCAATGAATCTTCATATTATATTTGACAAATAGCATAAAAAAATGAATAACAAAAAAAAAAAACTGTTAACCTTTCAAACAATCAAAATTTAAAAAATAAAATGAAATTATATATAGTTTTTGATAGACTAAATAATGTCAAGAGTTATAAACTTAAAAAGTTAATAGGTATATTTTCTATTGAAATAACCATCACATAATTTTTTTTAAATATATAAAAAATGATCTAAGAATATATATTGATGTAGTATATAAAATTTTTAAAAAGAGTTTGAATCATACATATTTATACATACATAATTATAAATCTATACTATTATATATAGTACAACAGTAGAGGACCTATAATTATGCAATTTTGATTCTAATTGTGCAATTGTAACCAAATGGCAAATTCTTATAATTTTGAGCATTTTATTTTATTTAAAAAATTTTTATTATTTGTTGATTATTATCTCTAACTGAATCTCTTATTTTCTTTCATTCAAAATTTAAATATATCAATCTATCTATACTATTATATATAGCATAATGATATGGAACTCATGATTGTGCAATTTTGACCAAATTTTGAATTCTTAGAACTTTGAGTTTTTTAATTAAATTTGAAAATTAATCTTTAGTTTTTAAATTTGATATTATTTATTCTTTTTAAAGATATCTAATTTTTTGAAATCATTTTCTTGATTAGAACAATATTCTTTATTTATCTCTAATATCAAAAAATAATTGCATTTTGTCTACAAAATATTTTCTATCTCTAATTTCAATATGTGGAAAAAATTTTGATCATTTGAACTCTATAATTTGATAAGTTTTTCATGATTTTCTCTTATCTTTAATAACTAATTTA
>JACGDI010005818.1:400967-431492 GCA_014898725.1 Jacaranda copaia
TGAAAGAAGAAAAGAGTTAATGGCCGTTGTTGAAGTGGAAGAAGGCTGTCTTACCAAACTCTTTCGGAGAAAAAAATGTTCTCTTGCAAATGAAGCTTTCATTCGTTCTTGCAAGAAAAAACTTGTACGCATCATAAATATGAATATGATTATGGGCACCACAGAGTTGGCTAACCGAGGCGCGTTTGTTTCCTCTGTTTCATTTTGGATTAGGTGGTGAAAAGTGGAAACTGATTTCCTGATTTAACACGCAACCTTGTCACACCAGCCAAACAGCTCCTCCAAGTACAGTATCGGTTTGTCTTATTTCTGCACTCCAAATGACCTCACGATCATATCTGCTCAAGAGGTGGAAAGAATTGTAGTTTTCTGGTACATATAAACACTTATACCATTACTGTTTCATTGAACTTAAACCAATAATTTCCAAGGTAAAACTATTTATTCTTTTTATTCTCAGGAAATATGGTGAGCTTAAATTGTCAAGGTGGAGAATTGGAACAAAAAGCTGGAGGTCAGAAAATTTCTGTTTTTGATCAGGTAAATGGAGTACAGCAGCCCAGCACAATTTCCGATAGCTTTCTGGTGGATATAGAGAGCTCTTCTCATCTTATAGAGAAAGAAACCAATCCAAACTCAAGAATTAGTGTAAGTTCTTTCAGTTTGATTTATCTTTTGCCAGTTTAATTCAAACTTTGCTGGATTAATCCTTATCCCAAGTAGCTTATTATACTATCAAATAAAAATGATAAGCAGAGGGGAAATAGATTAATCCCGAAATGTTTTCACTCCCCAAAATTCTTCCTTTCAGCCCCCACCCAAGTTCTTGAAGTTTGTTTCTTGAAAGACAAATGATTTCTATTGAAGAAAAAGGCCTAAAGGCTGAAACATTTGTTTGTTCGTTGGATGTAATTAAGCTGCAGAGAAACCTTTCGAGAAAAGGATATGTCAGAGGCGGCGAGAAGAAAATCAACCCAACTGTCAGCATCCTTTCAACTTCATCTACAGGTAACCATTAGAATTAATTTCCCCCCTTTAAAATGAAAAGAAAAGAAAATTCTTTTCCTTTCCAATGAAGAAACCACAAAACTATAGCCTAATATTTTTCCATTTAGCAATTTGAAATTCTGAGTTAAGTTTTCCCATATTCACTTTGAATTCTCTATTCAATTTCAAATCTCATTTTTTATTTTAATTTAATGAATATATATAAAATATATATAAGTTTTAATTAATTATTCTTATAAAGAAACATTTAATATGCTTAGTATATAAATGAAATAAAAGATAAAATATAAAATAAAATAGAGAATTTAAACTATCTCTAATTATTCGGGCATGCATTTTAGACTATGAATGTATTTTCCTGAACTATTAAAATTTTAATTACATACAAGAAAAGAAAGTACTAAACATAATCACACATAAGATAGAAGTGAATAATTTTTAATTTTTTAATAGTATAAAAAAAAAAAAGAATTTTGAAAATATAAACAGAGTGTAAGTTTTTCTATTTTTTTATAAATAGTTTGTTTTTTATTTCACTTTGTAAGCTTGCAAGTTTATAATTTGTTATAGTGGTGGGTCTATCTATAGGTAGGGAAGGGGCCAAAGATAAGTCTCAACCCACCTTAGCTAATTTAAAAACTTGTCATTGTCATCAACCAACCTTTTTAATTATCACTTGATTATGAATTTGGCAGCGGTAAATCCGCGAATGATATAAAGTGCAGGTGTTCCCAGTCCTCACAAAAAAATTCTACTTTAGCACTAAAAGGTGGTGAATTATACGCCACCTATGCAATCAAAATAAAAAACCTTGATGTCTAAAAATAGCCGGGTTACGTCATGTCTCTGTACTATGAGCTCAGAACCAACGTTTGAGAATCAGATCAGTCATCCAAATGCCGATCTTGTTAATTATTAGTTGAATCGGTTCGATTGATTTAATTATATATTTAATTGATATAATATTATAATTATATTTAATATTATATAAATATATTAAAATATATCAAAAAATGCAAACAAATATTCATTAAAGAAAAAATAAAAATTGTCTATTACTTATTAAATTTTTTATAAATTTTATTCTATAATAATATTCATACATCAATTTAAAATAATAAATCATACAGTAAGTCTTAAAAAAAACTTATAAAATTTATTACAACTTACAAAATAATAAATACCAACTCAAATGATATAAAAGTTTCAAAACATAAATTAAGACCAATATTATAATGAGTAATAAAGTCACGATACACAAATTTTTAATTGTTTTGAAGCTCAGTTTTTGAATTTGGGTTTGAGATTTGATGTTTGGGAAGAATTTGAATGAGAAAATGGAAGAAGAAAAAAAGTAAAGAAATTTGAACTCTAAAGAAGAAGAAAAAAATAGAGAAATTTGACCTCTTTAATTTTTATTTAAAAAAGTTATTAACCAATTTAGAATAAAAACCAGTTGAATTGATTTTTTATTGATTTGCACCGATTTGAACTGATTTTTTGGACAATTGATTAATTCTAATCATCAATTTGGACCAAAATCTTTGCCAATTCTAGTTGAATCAGCAGAACTGGATGACATGGTCCAATTTCTTAATGATTTTGTGTATCATGATTAGTATCAATGACATAACATCAAAGGAGTCTCGATAAGAGTTGGAAGGTATTTCCTTCTAGTCCTAATCAATTCTCACGGTCTGGTCAATTTCATATAATTTGGAGTTGAAATCAAAAATAGATTAAGATTTTCGGTTCAAATAAAAATTCTTTAATATTTAATCAGTAAAAAAAATAACTATAAAAATAAAATTAAAAGTAAATATATAATGAAATCAGTATGATAAATATCGATACATGTAAAAACCAACATAATTATATCTACAGTAGCTAACTATCCAAGCAATATCGTCTCATTTATTTTATTTACTAGTATATGACTGTTCCCAACATCGGATTTGAATTAGTTTTCCCAATGTCAAATGACCTTTGGTTAGGGATTTGGAGCAGTAGCATACATCCCATACAAAAAGTAAAAGGTCATGATTCAAATTTTAATAAATTCATAATGTACGTGTGTGTAAATATATGTTTAAAAAAAAGTATAAGTACGATGTCAAACTCCATTCCATAATTAAGTCCCTCGAAAGGGTGTTTTAGTAATTACATTATTTCTAGAATTTCTTATACCATTTTATCAAATAGTCTATTGATTTGATTGAACTCGAACAACCATATAAAATACTGTCCTAAATTGATGCATTTGCACGATCAGTTGCATATGACCTATCTGTATGACATATGACCAGCTTAGATTAGGGGAAATTTTGATATTCAGAGGCTATCTCCCCGTACTACATGCATATTCTTTAATTGCTAATGAAAACTGCAGCTACTTTACATGGTGGTAGCCCATCTGAGAAGCCAGTGGTACTGGCGCTGGGGGGCACGGACGAGCCCTTCATCCCGCAGGTCCATCATCAAATCACCATCAACGACTGCAGCTTGAGCAGCACAGCAGAGAGCAAACGTGGCAGCAAGAAATACGGTTTCCCACGTAGTCCACCTACCTGGTCCATTGATCCCAGAAGGATACTTCTTTTCTTTGCAACCCTGTAAGTTCTACTTGGGGGTATAACTGAGTCAAAGCAAGTCAAGCTTTGGTGAAATTTTTAAATTCGAGCTCGACTTCAAGATGTATATGTTAAGCTCGAGTTCGAACTTGGCTCTATTCAACTTAAGTAAACTCGAATTGTTAAGAGAGTTTTAAATAATAATAAACTCAAACTCATATTTGAATTTGAACTCGACATAAACTAATAACATAATAAATCAAAAGACAATATTAGGTTAACTCGTGAGCCTAAAGTATGCATACAGACATTTCGAATCCTACCAAGCTCTTAGTGTGAGTGTGTGTGTGTGTAAATATTATAAAAAATACAAACAATTTGAGGCTGAATCAAAATTGACATCGAGCTCAAGCTCAATTCATGAGGCTCGCGAGCTAGCTCGATTATTTGCACCCATTGTTCAACCTCATTCTTTTTGGGCATTTTTGACTAAGAAGTAATAGCTACTGCTGCAAGTCTCCTTTGCAACTAATGAATTATAATCTTCTTGTCATCATTTTCAGGTCAAGCATGGGAACTATTCTGCTGATATACTTCACCTTATCCATGGGCAAGCTCCACGGGAATCACACTGGTCTTAATTGATAAGAGGAACATTACAACTTGATCATTGTTGGAAACTGGAACTCTTCAATCAAGAAGGTTTGGCTTCTTCATCACATTGGCATGTGAAAAGATGTTAGAAAAGAGAAGGAATAGAGAATTAGAAGATGGAAACAATTCTTCTCTATAGGAAATCTTGGAATTACAAGACAATGGCAGATAGCATTAAGACGGGTGGAGAATCTTAAATTTTTACATGGAGGGGAAGGCATAAAAAGCACATGATGTTTATACTTTATATGTTAGACTAGTCCATCTCTGCACAAGTTTAATAGAGAGCCAGAAAGTCCATTTTGGCCCCTTTCTTTTTACCTTTTCTCCTTCATATTTATTTGTTCTCTATTCAGCCCACTGCAATTGCTCCCTCTCTGTATGCGGCTTTCACGTGGCAGGGAAACAAACAACAGTGCTCTGACCTACAGGCACAAAATGCATGCAAGAATTCTGCTGCAATAAACTAATCATAAATACAGAAATAGAGCAGCAACTTTAAATGGGGAGCATATGATTTTTGACTTCTTGTCCCTACATTTTGCTACAGAAAACCAAAAACTGTCGGATGTAATTCTCTTTCCTTCTGCAAAGATAAAAGTTTATAATTTAACCAACAAAAGCCCCAGCCGTCCCCACTCCTCTGAAAAATTTCGTGCTATCAATTTTTCAGATATCTCACTAATATGTATCATTGTTATGAACAAGAACGGATAGCATTAAAATGTTTCAATATGGTAATTATTGTCACCGAAGCTAACAGAAAACGAGAAAATATTGAACACGCATATTTCGGGATAAAATACCCACAATAAATGAAATCACCAGGCCTTTTGTCATGCTATAAGCTTTTGGTCGAGTGATAAATAGAATCAGACAACCCAACAAATCTTAATATCACTGCATCAGGATATTGTCACAACTTTCATGACGTTGCTTATTTTTGACTTTTCATCTGTACAATCCTGGTATTTCCTTTGTTCAGATAAAGATCCTTCTTATTCCTGTCTCAGAATGCAAATTCCCCAAATTTAGTAGCGTTTGGAAATTCTTGGCATTGAGCATCTATTTTTTCTGTCATGATAAAGTCTCAGTACAATTGCAGCTGTTTCTTCAATTGCTTTCCCTGTGACCTCTGCAATGAGAGCAACAAACATATATCAGCAAAAATTATGACTTTTTCACTGTTTTGAAGTCCATAGAATTTGTTGTACTCACCAATCACTGGCCAGATAGGATTCTGCTGAAAAATTTTACTGGCATACTCCAGCTCTTCTTTAACATAGTCCATTTCAGAATAGTTGCTGCGTATTTCATCACTAAAGCCCAAGCTCTTCGCTCTTGCTCTTCTAATTGTTTGTAGGACGACAGGGTTTATAGTCAGCGCAAACACCTTCTCTGGGTCGACCTCAAAAAGACTCCTTGGCAAATCTACATTCTTCACAATTGGCACATTTGCCACTTTGTATCCTTTCTGTGCTAGATAAATAGACAACGGCGTCTTCCCAGTCCGGGATACGCCAGCAAGAATGATATCAGACTTATACAGATTTTCGGGCAAGGCCCCATCATCTTGCTTTATGGTGAATTCAATGGCCTCAATCCTTTGGAAGTACTCCTCGCCAAGCGAGCTTTGCCTGCCCGGAGCCCAACGCGAAAGCCCAGATGGTGAAACACCGAGATGGGAAGCAACTGACTCTGTTATTGGGCCCAGTACATCAAGAGACGTTACACCCCAAAGCTTACATGCTTGTCTGGCTGATTCAGCCATTGAAGGATCGGCTAGAGTATAAACAAGCATTGCTCCCTCCTTGGCTGCTTGCGCGATGATCTCCATCAACCGCTCCACATCATCAATCTTAGAGAAACAGAAATATAAATGCAATTAAAAATCCAGTCTTTTAAAGATCAAATTTGAAGAACAAACTGTTCACTCATTAATCATGTCACAGGGGCTTAGATGCCAATATTGTAGGAGAAAAATGCAACACAAATAACTTTACTTTGTGAATGGTACTCCTTAAAGAGAAAGTGATTTTCTCCATATGGGAAAACACACAAACATCCGAATTACAACTCCAAAATCACAAATCACCAACACTTAACCAGAATTTCCATAAAACTCATCACTATTATTTGCACTGTTGTATGTACTTCACATTTACTAATCACCCTTATTTTATTATTAACACTAAACCTCGTAATTATATATTATCAATAATAAAACCTTCAAATTAGGCATATTATTAATTGGAGTCATTAATCAAAGGGCCCAGTAAACTGATACAGAAAAATAACATACTTACCCCAGAAAACAAGTGGGTATTAACTGGGCAAACCCGATCCACCAAGCAGTGCTCAAACTGACCCAACGCCGCGTTAACGGAGTGCTCCACCGTCCACCCCGTCCCATCGGATACCATGAATATGGACTTACCAGCGGCCATCACGTCCGGTGAATCCTCTGCGATACTTCCGCCTTCGCTAGGAGAGGAGAACGTCTGGGGTTCACTTCCATTACTACTGTTATTATCAACGATAACCCCTAATGAAGAACCAGAATAATTCACTTCACCAGTAGATTGCTGAACGGGGCGGCCCAATTTTCGGCCAGAGCGTATGGTGCGAGCCATGGACCAACGGTTTAGCTGAGGACTTGATTTGATTCTCCGAACCTGCGGTGGGGGAGGAGATGAATTCTCGGAAGTGGCTGGTGAAGAAGGGCTAGATTTGTGTTCGGAGAGCGACGGGCTGGTGGGCGGTGACGGCGCACGTGGGATGTTCGACAGTGTTAACGTTGAAGAGGAAATCATTTTTTCGATTTTCAGTTTTTCTTTTCTTTTCCTTTTGATAATTGCAGAGCAACAGCGTGTATTGCTTAAAATAGCTGATACATATGTATTATACAGATTTATTTTTGTGGTTCGGGTTGAAAATTCTTAAATTCATATTAATAAATTTATTGTGTTGGACAGGTTTTAATTTATTATATGTTTTACATTGTTGAGCAATTATCTAAAATCATTTTTAAATTATTATAACAAATTTTAAATGTTTAATTTCAAATCCCTTGCCATATAATTTTTTCTATATTTTTTAATTTTGGAAAATCTTCGTTTTCTCACTCAGGGAGGCATAATTTTGGAAAAATGGCCTAAATAGTGTAATTTAATTTGGAAATTTAACAAACTTTTTGTGGCTTACACTAATTGTATAATAAGTATAATTTACTCACTACATAATTTGATTAAGTCCAATGAAACTCAATTCTGAGATAAAATTTTCTATAATAGAATATAACATTGAGTTTGGAAATTGATCCTAGATTAAAATTAAAGGATGACTATTGATGTAATGTGTGTGTTGAGTTTTCAATGCCTACCTTCTAAAAAGTAATAGAATCGGACGAATAAATTCAAATTAAATCAAAATTCTACTTACAAGCATAATAATATAAGTCCGCATAATTTGTGAAATCGATTGGTGGAACAAAGACGTGAGCCGACCATTGTACTTCAAAAGCCCTTTGCGAAAAGATTCCCATTTAATGAATAAAAATACACAAAATGGCATACTGACAAATGATTACTCAGGTATAATAATATAATCAATGAATAATTAATCTTGTTAGATCTTATTTAATTAGCAAAATATTTCAAAAAGAAAAGCCACTGCTTTCGGCCTACAACTACTTATCGGGTGGTCAAAAGCCGTATTATTCTCATAATTCTTTTTGGTTAATTAATCTGATAATTCCAGCCGACCGTATTAATTCTGCATTGTAACATATACAATTTTCAGAAACTACGCTAATCTTCCTTTGTCCTGTAATATGGCTGTATCCACCAAAAACTTTTGAAGTCTTCAGTGACTTTGTAATAGAAACCTCGGAAGTCCTATTTTATGTCCAAAAATCTTGACATCTTCTTGCACCTGATTTCTGTATTCCCCAAAGCTGAAGCTTCTATAGACACAAGGCTCTACGCCACTCCGTATAACTGTGTCGTAAGATGGACAGAAGAAGTACGCAATGGAGAACCTGTCGCTCAGAGGATTGGCCACCACACGATGCTCAACGCTTTTATACACATTATTGCTCCAAGCCTGAAATCGACAAAACGTCTGTCTTAACAGTTTTCTTTTCTCATCGAAATAGCGAAATGTTAATATTTTAATGAATAATAATAATAATGCATTTTTTTATATCCACCTCTCAAAAAATGCTTTGTTTTTTATTTCATTTCATGAATACATATCAAATTTATACAATTTCTCATGAGAAGTAGCTCAAATACTTGTTAGCATTTGTAATACTCAATAACAAATATGATTAAGGAAAACTGTTACCATGAAGGGAAATGGTATTAGGAGTGCTCAAATATAATCCAATCCAAATAAAATCAACAAATCGATCCAAAAGACCGAAATTCAATTAAAATCGAATTTTTTTTGCTTGAAATGGATTTGTTTTCTTAAAATAAATCAATTTGAATCGATTTTTGGTTTTAATCTCAAATATTGATCCGATTCAAATCGAACCAAATTTTATATACTAATAATATAAAAAATATATTTTTTAATTGTAAAATACATAAAAAATTAAAATAAACTAAACCTAGGATTTTTTCACTTTCAAAAATCAAATATATAGGAATAATTATTGTGGAGCTATAACCTTATGATTGTGTGTTCTTATATAATTTGACTCAATTCCACAAGATTATGATACGATTGCTAAATGAAATTTACAAATAGTTTAATTATCAATAGTAACTTATCAAATATTTCAGTTAAAAATTCAAATTGAAAAATCAAATTAATCAATCCAATCCAAACCAATTTAAATGAATTGTATTGAATCGAACTTACAATAAAAATCAAACCGATCCAATATACATTATATAGTTTGAATCAAGTTGACTTTTGTCCCAAAATCAATCCAAACCAAATTACGAACACCCCTAAATGGCATAATGCTTATACAAAGGCTTTGTTTGGTAATATTTTTTGGAAATATTTTTCAATTCTTAGAATGATATCAAATGCAATAACACATTCTCCAATTTTACCTCCTGAAACATATAGTTTTATATCCAAAATACTCCTAAAAAAACACTCAAAATACTCCTAAACCTAAATATCTTCATATACCAATTATTACAAATATATATACATACACCAATTATCCAATTTTAAGTATATATTATTAAATTATTCAAAAAAAAATTATCCCACGAACCCAACAAAAAAGTAATTTATTTGACCCCGCATAAAGTACTTCCAAATAAACAACTTCATCCTTAAAAGATTTCCCACCATCCTTCAAAACGAAAATAAATAGTTGGCCCATTCCCAATTTCACCCCCCAGAAATATATTTTCCGAAATTTTATCACTATCCATCCAAAATTCTAACAAATAAGGCCCTGATACACTTCGGACAGCAATGAAATAAAAGAAAAAAAAAATAAGCATAGAGGATCTGAACTGAAGTGGTAATAATGTACCTGAAACAAATCTCCGATGTTGATAATGAGGGCCTCGTGATTGGGTTTAACAGCAAACCACTTGCCATCTTTGACTAACTGCAATCCTCCGATGTGGTCTTGGTGCAATACTGTGATGAAATCGCTGTCCGTATGGGGCATTATTCCAAACATCTGAGGATATACTGGGCAACGTGGGTATCTGTTCAATCGAATGTAGCAAGTGCTGGGCAGACATGTTTCTTTGAAGAAACCTGATTTCTGACCCATTTCCTCTGCTAATATGTCTACTAACTTTTGTGATAGTTCAGACACCATCACCGCAAATTGCTCCATGATTGAGCTAGAAAAAAGAAAAAAGAAAAAAAAAATTATACATCAACACGAACATTGATAAAGGAAATGCAGAAAAGGAAGTTTTTAACATCAAGATGGACGAAAATACCACTCAAGACTAGAATCCGTGTTTTTTGAATTGGGTCGATTGAACCTTGTTTTTTAAATTGGGCCAATCATATCTGGGGTGTGACCCGCATTACGACATGATACCCTTATTTAATTTATGCATCGAAAAGTTATCATAATAACCTACCTAGCAATTAATCCTCTGACCTAATTTTGTGGTTTAGGTTCTAATGGTTCACACAAACAATGCCAATGGATGCGAAGCTATTACTCAAGTTGTTCGAATCAATAAAATATCATCCACGCCGGGTTCGTCTCACCATCTGACCTGTCATCCTGGCATGGAGGATACTTTATTGATTCAGATAATCTGAGCAACAACCTAAACCAATTATGTAATAAAGAAGATAGAAAGTTCTTTTTAAAATAAATTAATTTGAGTACTTTTGGGCTCTATTTTTTCCTTCAATGAATCATCAAGGGAACATGCATGCAGGGACGCGCGACACGAGCGCAGCACTATGCACTGCGGATGTCTCAGAATTAGGCACAAGGAGAACAAGGCCCTTTTGGGCATGTCTCAATTCTTTGAAACACGTAAAAATATATAAATGTACACAAACGAAGAACCTGTAAGAAGATTCTCAAAACTTGGTAAAATATATGAGGGGCTAAGCTGGCTGGCACGGTGTGTGTTTAGAACTAAGGAAGTAAATCCCCAACATGGAGATATCTATTGAACATGGCTAGCAAACCAAAAGGTGAAGTTTCAAGATTTTGAAGATTTGATTTCAATCTACCACGATGGATTCGAAAATTCTTGTGTCTAATGGTCCTTAATTCCCTTCACTGTATCAAAAAGAAGAAGGGATATTATGTTCCTGGTCACTAGTTCAAGGATATGAACTTTGTGGTCTATATACGTTTCTTTTGTCTTCTTAATTATTCATCACTTTCTATCCTATTCTTAATTCATTCTGAATTCTCGATTTTAACATGTGATTCTACCAAATATCATATATTCTATTGAAATTTATCTCTAATATAAAATAGAAAACCTAAACTGTGTAATTACTACAAAAACATTAAAAATAACATGCTACTAAATTGAACTACTTAAGTTGTTGGGACTTTTTCTGGAAGAATACATTCACGGAGTTTTCTATTAACATGGATACTTAGTTTTCCATTGGTTCTTGTCAAAATTGACAAGCAAGACCATCGAAAATATATGAATACATATAATTATGTTTCAAAAAAAAGCTCAAGTCAATCTATCATTTCAACTCGTTAAATTTGCAAGTAATCACCAATCCAAAGATATTTTCATTTAATTTCTACACATTCTTCACAAAACACTTTAGAAAATTCTGATGGAAATGAATCCAGACATTGTTTTGAGTTAAACTAGCTAGTTAAGCCTGTCGAAATAAGTAAAGTAAATTACCTGAGGCTATTGAGGCCACCTGAGCCCAATACATCACTCAGCGACACGTGAAAAGCTTCCGACCAAGATAGCTGCTTCAAACAAGTAGCGGACGGCGTCCCCCACCGATAACTTCCGGCGGAGAAGTTCAAATCTTTGTAGGTTGTCTTCTCGTGGAACGGCTTCATGAACAGTTTCACTTGTTCTTCCCTCAATTGCTCCAACACGTCGCGGGAAATCCCGTGATTTATCACTTGGAAGAAACCCCATTCCTGCGAGGCCCGGGCAATCTGTTTCTTGCATGCCTGCCTGTCGGGATTTCCGAGGTTTAACTGGCTGAGATCGATTAACGGCAGTTCGCATTCCTCCACGTCCGAAAGCTCCAGGAAATTGTTCTTCTGCGGCGGGCCAGTTATGCTGTTGAAGAGATTCTTGTATGTTTTCTCAAATGGCGGATCAGGTGATTCTTCCATTCTTACAGGCTGAAACAGGAAATTACAAGCATATTGTTATTTTATTTTATTTTTCCTGCTTTTAAGTTTCGAGGAGAAGCATCGGGCTTTAAATTAACCTTGTCTAATCTGCTCTGAAAATGGAACCAAAAGGCTACAAAACCTGAGGGGAAATACGGGGAAAACCTTGGAGAAACAGAGATTATATATATATATATATAGAAATGGACGGGCAAGAGAAAGCAAAGATGGTTCTTGGCCGCTGTTATTTAAAAAAAATGAAAATAAGTATTTAAACTGTTGGGATAAATAAGATTATAAAGCTTTAAATAAATTTATAATTAATACAATCAAAATTAAAAGAACCGCTTGAAATTTTAAAAATAAGCTAAAAGACCAAATCTTATTTTGGAAGCTAATACTTTTAAAGAGTTCAAAAGTTGGCTAAGTCACCCAAATTTGGACAAAATTTGAACTAGAAGGTTGAACTAAGCACGCCATGAGTTGTTGAAAAAAAATGACAAGAAGATGATGGTGATGACACACATATTTTGCCTTTGTTTCTTGTTTTGTCTTCGATGAAAACGTTGTATTATTTCTCGCCTTTGATGAATTTGAAGACAAGGTAATCCCTGTCCTTTATAGTGTGTATGTGTATTAGGGTAGGTATCAAGTTGAATTTGTGAGGGGTGTCAAAATCCGAAGCTTCCAATAAAGAATTGGCAACACATTCCTTTTTAGGAGGACCCATCTTCTTGCATAACTTAGTTTGATGATCACAACAAATCCTTGTAAAAGAATAAATCCACAAGGAATCAAATTCAATTGGTAGTTATAAATATTATTTGCTTTTCTTTTATTGCTTGCAAATCTTTTCATTCCCCCCCCCCTCCCCCTCTCCATATCATAAGAAAATATCGTTCTTGAGTGATGGACTTTCCGGACCAGTCAAAATGATATAAATATATATATATATATATATATATATATATGACCATGTTATGTTTTGTCCCCCACGATAATAAGCATATGGTTTCAGAAATTGTAATAAAAAATAAAAAAAATACAGACACTAAACCGCGCACATGTAACATGTCTAAAAAAAAAAGCATGTTTATCGCGACAACACATGTTTCTATTCTTATAGTATAGTCTACAAGTGTAATAAAATATCATTTCCTCTATTGAAAATTCTGCTTACTTGGTTCAGATGCTCTGAATCGTTCTCAGACACCACCATCTCAGTATTCTACGAGAAGCCTCTTGATTCTGCATTTTTCAAGTGCCAGTTTGATCATCAGAAAAAACTTAGCAATCAATGAGTCAATTTTGGCAACTGACTCAATGGTCCTTGTCAGGCTGAGAAAATAGTGATGACAAACTTTCTCTATATATTATTCTTGGCTAAACTTTAGGCATCAAGTTGCATGGTGGTTCACATCATATATAGGGCTATTTACATACATAAGCGAACACTCCAAATATACATATGTATATATTTACATACAAGCTAACGGCCACATATGTCTAAATTCTACACTGAAATATGAGAACGATATCATGTCAACAGTGAAACCCATATTATGCTGAAATGTGAGAATGATATCAAGTTAGTAGTAAAATTCAAATTACATTGAATTGTGAGGATGATTTCAAGTCAATAGTAAAACTCATATTATGCTATCAACAGACATGATTCTTATCGTTGAATATGAAACACAATAATTTTCGTGTCAAAGTAGAAATAAAAACAAATGCATGCCATGTACGAGTAAAGACAAGCAAGAAGTCATCCATGGAGAGCAGTTTTCTTTGATAAAGAAATGTAGCCCCCGTATTTCCAACGCACCCACACAAGAAATCACAAAATCATATAATATTGAAGAATTTGATCGTAAACTCACATTAAAAATTAGAGATAGACGCGGGAGGAGAACAAGGAATGGCTTTTTGAGATAAGGAGGGTTGGCAAAGGCGCGTCTAAGACTGGTGTCCAGGATGGTTGGAGGGGAAAGATATTTATAGAAGAAAAAAAGGGCCAATTATTATTATCATTGTTGAATTTCTTCCAAGGAGAGAGAGAGAGAGAGAGGTATATGTTAAAAGAAAGGAACACGCGGCTCATACTGCAATCACTAATAAGGGAATTCAACCAGTGATCTCTGTCCTAAAATGGGAACCCATCTACTTCCATATTTCGCTAAGTAATTAGTTAGGGTTTAACTCAATTTTGGGGTTTATTTATTTAATTCTTTTATTCATATATATAAACATACATTAGGAGTTTGCTAAGTTCAAATCTCATACCTCATACTTTATGTGTAAAACTTATATTACTAGATTAAAAGCTACTCAACTTTAGAGTTCATTTGATGCTACATTGATAGATTAGACTATAAATAGGACATATATATAAGTTTTGTTCTTTTTTATAAAATGATGTGTGATTATATAATCTTCTTCTTAAATTGTAAAAGATATCCCATTTATGCCAAATATGATCAATTCCAATCATATAATATACAAATTTAATTCAATTCCCTTTATATGACAGACTTAAATGAACAATCTTTAATTTATTTTAAATTTAACCAATTTATACTGTAAGACGAATGAATAACCTATAATATATTCTTGGTTTTGCCAATTTATACTGCAAAACTCAGCAACTTGAATTCAAATTCCACCAAAAGTGTTAGTGCTTGCTTAATTCATCGTTCGGATAATTAAAAAAGAAGGCTTACCACATGATAAAGTTAAATTGAAACTGGGAGGGCATCCCAACATATATAGTGGGGCATTTTTCACTTGAAAGGACTGGTGAAGTTACCGATGGGGTAAAGCTCTAAGGAAGTAAGTCAATGGGTCCAATATTATGCCCGGGAAAACAAGAAAAGAAAAATCAACTTTTAGGGCATAAGGGGATAAGATGTCATTTTCACACCATAAAAATCTCTTAAAATTAACCAAACTTGAAAATATGGTATCTTTTCATTCACTATTCTCAAAAGGAAAAAAAAATCTTTTTTTTTTTTTTTTATTGTGTGTGTGAATCGAATTGATCCCTTAGACACCAAATCTAACAAGCAAAAGAATTAAATGAAATCAAATGATTGGAGTACTGCAAAGTTGATAAATCTTTGGTCACGTCACAAAGTCCCAGTACAAAAAATAATTTGGTCATAATTATTATGATCAAAAAATTAAAAAATTAAAAAAACAAAAAAACCTTAGACTCTATTGGTGTATATTGAACCAAGTCTACCACATTAATATCCAAAACCCACCAAACTTAAAATTCATTTGGCTGTGGTTGTTCCAAGTCTTGGGCTCCTCCGCTATCTAATCTAACATTCTCTCTGATTGAAGTAGAAATAAGCTAAGGACAAAAGAAAAAGAAAAGAAAAGAAAAAAGAAAAGGTAAAAAAGAAAACAGTCCAAATGATAAATATGACTGGACCCAACTGTAATAACGGCAAGAGCATCTAAAGTACATGTCGGCATTTCCTGTTAACGGACACGCGGATTTTTTTCAGGAATTCGAGTCATCGTTACGTGGCTACCTATAGAAAGGATAGGTCGATACTGCATCTGGTGCACAGCACCAGGTGTGGCAGCCTTTTATTTTTTTTCTTTTTTTCTTTTTCTCGATTGATTTAATTTTTGTTGATATATTTTTTTTTCTTTTTTTAAAATTTAATTTAATATTAATTATTTACAAATACACTTCAAAATTCAATTTCTACAACTAAATTATTCATATTGTTAATTAAATAAATAATCAAAACATAAAAAAATTAAATTCATAAAATGTGATTAATAAAGTTAAAAAAAAGATAAAAGTTAAATTAAATTAAAAACCCAAGTACATCAATGATTTAATTTTTTTTTAAATTAATAGAATTATACCAATTAATTCAATTTTTTTCAAAAAGAGTGGTTGATTTGACAGTAAAAATTAAATTTTAAATATTTGCACAAATATTGTCTTAACATAATTGGTCTACATACTAAAATAGATCGGTTGTCATAATTTGATTGGTATGGGATTTTCAGGCCAAAATACTTGATATGATTGGCCTTAAGACTTCATTTTGACACTTGATCGAGTTTAATTTGTACACAACATTGTTTGAAAAATCGGATCTCATCAATTGGTCAGATCGTCAATCGACCAGCAAACTGATCCGATTTTTTTAAAAAATTAAAAAATTAAAAAAATGCTATATTTTATAAAAATCATTCAAACCGATTGGTTGGACCAATGAACCATTGAACAAGACCGATTTGTACATTTAATTTTTAATAAATTTTTTTTATTTTTTATCTAAGTACAAAGTTTGATGCCAAAGTATACCTTATAAGCTATTTAACAATAAAAAAAAATTAATTTAGAATTTAGAATTAACTTACACACTTTCAACTTCAAACTTTAAACTTAACATATTTAAATTATTGTGATCATTTACAATATGAATTATGAAATTTAAATTATAATACTAGACAATATCATTTAAACTGTTTATATTTTATATTTTGGTATTTTATTAATTTTTAAGTAATATATAATATAATTATATATTTCATAATTATAATATTACGGTTCAATTACGGTCTAACCAACGGTTAAACTAGTGAACCGTGAATTGATAAGTTTTTTGCTTCAATGAGCGATCTGATTTTTCAAACACTGGTACGCAACATAAATACTAAAAAATTAATTAAAACTTACTATTTACTTTTTAAAATTAAATTTAATAAACTTCAAAAAAAAAATCTAATTAGCATATTATTTTCTATATGTTGGTTTTTAATTGGTCCAAAAATTAATTAATCTATAATGTATTTTGGCCATCATTATTATTATATTAAACTTAATAAAAGAAAAGAAAAGAAAATTGAAATTAATACTTAAAAAAAAAAAAAAAAAAAAGGACGTGTGTCCATTTCTGCCACACCGGGTGCGGCATTTGGGGAGCCGTAGTCCAGGTCACATGCCTATAGTCCCCAATTCCACGTCGGCGGAGGACGAGAATTTAAGGGCATCCATGTGAGGAAAAAAGGACACGCCAGTCCTGTCGCCTTGCCCCTTCGTTACGAATTTACAACAGAAAATATTTCCCATTTGTTTAAAATAATGTATGAAATTTCACAAACGCCCCATGTGGGGCGGTGATGTTCCACGAAATCGAATTCAATTTTATAATTAAGTGATGGATTTCTATGTTAGATACATATCCACATAAATACAATATTTGAATTAAAAAATAAATAATTAGATGTATTTTTGCTACAAATGATAGTGTTTTTATTAATAAATTTTTAGCGAATTTGAGCCAATTAAACTTATAGGGGCAAGTGGGCTTAATTAAGCAGATTTAATGACCGTTCTTGATTAATTAGGTTGGCCTTTTATATTGTATTTTTACTTATTTGTCCCTAAAGTCTTAATGGAGTACCAAAGATATGAAGAAGCAAAATTGATTTTAGCAAATGGAGTCTACTTGTATTTATGATGGTCACTCAATAGATTAGGGTTGAATTGAGTTGAATGGGGTCGGTTTGAAGTATTATGAATATTTAAAAAAATTGAATTTAAATAAAGTGTTGTGTTTATTGGGTATGCTTCTAGCAAATCCCTTCATTCTCGAATTAAATTAAAATTAATTAAGGTTGTCAAAAGCTTAATGTAAGGTAGGGTATAATAATTAGAGTCCAATCGTAACTTTGAGTGGGATGGCTAGGGAAAATTCATGGTAAGTGCAGCACGTGCTTCATTACGTGGGTAGCTATGTAATATTAATTTTTGTTATATTATATAAATAATTTTATAAATTTAATAGTGATGGAAATTATGTGTAAAATGTTGATATAATTTGTAATTGGTGACATAATAATTGTGTAAAAATTTTATCATTGATAGTGGATTTATCAGCATCATTATTTATGTATCGTCAATCATTAATAGAAATATTAAAATATCTTTTATTATTAAATTTATCAGAATTATTATTATTATAATAAAATAAAAAAATAATATCATTTCATACGTGTGATCGTTAGTAATAACTTTCACTCTATCGTTTACAATTTTACAAATAATATTGCAATAAAATAAAATTTTGGTCAATTAATAAATAATTAATGATGGCTTTAATATTATCAATTTTTTTTTATTTTGTTGTAACATTGAGAGACATGTAGGGCTTGGTATTGATGTACCTTCAGAATTACGTACAAGTCCGAGTAGCTTTACGTTGTGCGTTTATGAGAAAACTAATATAAATGAATGAATTTATTTGAACATCTGGAGAAATTGAGGCCAACTCTTGGAGTTGGTGGTAGTTGAATACAATTTCTACCAGCGTCCAGAGAAATAATTATATGGATGAGAATTGAGATAACTGGAGCCCCAGGCGGATTGCTTCCACATGGGATAATTTGTCTGAGAGTGATTGATGATTAGGGTTGTAAACGGATATTAAATAGATTGAATATATTATTTTTATATTCATATTTATTTAATTTTTTGAATATTTGGATATGAATACGAATTTGATGGATATTTAAAAATTATATTCGTATTTATATTCGTCAGATATCGATCGAATTCGAATATATTTGTATTCGATTATAATTATTTAGATGCATCTATATTTGATTAAACTTATCCGTATTCAAATTATTTTTTTAATTTTATATTGGATGATAATTATTTAGGCTTCTATTTCCGAATACTCAAGTACATAAATCTATGAAACATAACAAATACATATTTTAAATTAATAAAAGGAAAAATACAGTTTCATTAAAAAGAAAACAATCAAATAAATAGCATAATTTTTAATTAATAATTGACTTTATAATTATTTATTAATAGAAATTAATAATAATAATACCATTTAACTGTATTAATTATAAAGTCAACCAATAATAATTATGTTGATTAACTTTATTTTTCAATTTTTTCCATATATTTCAAAAAAATGTTAAATTTATTCTTTTTTCTTCCTAATTCCTCAATTATAATTTATATATATATCCACATATGAATTATGAGATTTTTATTTAAAAATATAAATAATATATTATTTAATAAATATATATTTAAAGTAGATATTAAAAAGATCAGCTACACATTTATCATATCCGTATTCATTTATTATCAGATGTCTACTAATCGAATATGGATAATATTCTCTTCAAATGAATGCAAATAAATTTTGTATAAACGGATATAAATACGAAGGATAAATGAATTTTTTAATATCCACCTACAATCTTATTGGTGCTAATCCAAAGAAAAATTATGACAAAAATAAAGCTTCATGTAATTCTATTTTTCTTAATCACATATCTAATTTTGAGAATTTGGATTTAACGTACATCTATGTATACTTTGCTCGTAATTTTCAATATAAATTCAAATATATTCATTCATTTAGGAATAGAAATAGGGCAGCTACTCGACAGTAGAAAGATATAGCCTGACCTGCATATGACCTCATTTGACCTATTTAATATATACAAAGGCAAGAAGAAAACTTAAAAGATAGCCTTTTTAGTTAATAAATTATGTTTAGATTCTTTTAAAAGCCCGTAAAATTTAATAGCCAACCTGTTTATTTATTTATTTATTTTTACTAAAAGAAAACAAAATGATTACCTCAATGTAACTTTAAATTATATACAATTGTTTTATACTTGAATTTTTCAACTTTTATAACCATAAATCTGTTAGTTATTCTTTTGATTATTGTCAATATGTATTTTCATAATTTACATAACTTTCAAACTTATTAAAGTTTTTTTAGCCTATTAAAAGCCTAAATTTATGCAATATCTAAGTGTAATTGAATCTTTAATTAAAAATGGACTTTTAGATAAGTTTTTAGGACAAGTCAAAATTTTAGAATGTATTGAAAAAATCAAACTCTAACCTCTATAAAAAGTCTATCATAACGATAGGCCAAACTCAAGCTTGTTATTAGCATAATAAGCTTTGTCTATTAATCCAAGATATGTCCTAGTCTATCATAACCTATTCTCATACATAATTTTATTTAGCTACTTATATTTTTAATGCACTAAGTACCTCACTTTCTTTCTAAAAGTTATCGCGTGACATCATTATAATATTAGTCTCACTTTTAAAGTAACAAATTTGTTAGCGTTCTTTTCTTGTTTATACATATATGCACGCTAATAATTCATTAAATTTCATACCTCAAATCTCACATATATAAATATGAAAATTATGCCTCTCGACGAATTGATCATTCGGCTATTCTCACTGTTTGGTCACTCTCCCTTTGTTAATAAGTGATCACTATACAAGCCAATATAAATTATTTCATATCATATTCAAATAATCAATTAAGCCCTTTTGTATTTTACTTTTCAATGTCTTTATTTTTCATTAAAAATTCAATATTTAAAAATAGTTCAAGAGTATAATATACATGAAACTAATATTAGAAAGTAAATTTACAAGTATCTTTACCCCTCTGGAGAAGTTAAAACCATGTTACATACATATATATGCAACCCAAAGGAATCTAAATAGAAATGATTGAATACATCAATTCATCAGACAACATAGACCAGACCTTTTTCTCTTTGATGCAATGAAACGCGGTATTTGATCAAATTAATGCTTTTGCTAGGGTGGATTGTCTCTTTCTCACTTTCCTCTCAGCCATTCGGCAGTTAAGCTGCTTAAAGCATAAAAATCTGCAAGTTATTGATTTTGTATAAGCATCCCTAGTTGAAAGTAACTATATGCTGATGTCGACACTCTAAGACATTGTAAGGTAGCTAGGATAGATACTTTTTTATTTTTTATTTTGGAGAAAAGCTAGGATGGATACTTGATTGGAGTTAGAGGTGACCTTTTGAATTGATTCAAATCAAATTCATTAGTTCAAATTGAATTGATTGATAATAAAACCAATGTGATTGGAATTAAACTTTTAGAATTTGAACATACGAATAATTATTAAGGTCATTGACAATTATCTATAAAAATTTTCTGACGCTCAATTTAGTAGTCAAATCGATTAGAGAGCAAACATATAACCCTTTAAGATTGCATGTCTGTAAATTTATGGGATATGGAGTATTAATATTGGGATGTTATTTACAAATATATAAAACAACTTACACGGCGTGGTTTGGGATGTTCGTCGTTATGGAATCGCATCATAGAGATTTTTTAGGTCATTTTTCAGGTTGGATCAACTTGGTGAAGCCCCAATTGAAAAAATAAATAAATAAATACCAATCCTTAATTTTAGCTTATTTTTAACTTATTTTTAACTTATCATTAAAGGCAATGTAAGTATTTTCTTTATGCCTGCATCAATGATAATATTCAATTCTTCTTCCTTTAACACCCTAATAGTAATAAGAATCAAACCAACATACATGAAAATAAATTAAATAATTTTTTATTTCACACACACGTATTAAAAATTCATTAAATTTCAAATTTCAAATCAAACATTTAAGTATGTGAGAACGATACATCAACTAACCACTCAACAAAATAGGCCAAATGATTTTGTACATACTAAACCTTCCTTAGATATTTACATATTGGAATTTTGGACTTCAATCAACAAAGAATTGAAAAAACAGAAAAGAAAAAGGTAAAATTAAAGGACAAGAGTAATCAACTAATCATGGGTTGTGGGGCAATTCAATGATATGAATTATGTATTGATTTGAAATCTTTAAATCTGAATGAATAAAAATGGGACACGTTAATTTATAGCCCAAAACTCTCTCTGTCTTCTATCACTCTCAGGGGGATGAAGAAATCTGGAACATTATCTAAAACTTCAGGGCCCATATTAGATATATTATGAGCATGTGAGGTTTTTTCCACACAGGTAGCACTTTTGGTTTTAAATGGGCCACTCAGCTAGTCGGCCGACGTTCGTACAAATGATACAGTTGTATATGGGGTTGCCAGTTTAAGAGAAATCTGCATTTTTGATGAACTTGAAATCACTTTGACCGCCAAAAGCTATTCTTGAAGAGTCAACGTATGAACTATTGAAATCGCGTTTTGCTTGTATAAATTTATAATTTTATGGTATTATTTTGATAGTAGATTGAAAAGAGAGCTGCCCTCGTCTTCAAACTTGAGTTGAAGCGATTTCAGTCAGTGATTTTGGACTATTTGCATGTAGTATATAGTGCATCTTCCTTCACCTTTCCCTATTAGCACCTCAAAGGGCCCCTATATTACCATCATATTCTTGATATATATAGCAAAAATATTTCTTACATTAGTGTCCATTAAAGATATTATGTCACTCACATAATGTGTTATTTAATTTTTGCAGATGACTCCGCCGGAAATATGTTACATATTTTTACTTCTTATGATTCTAGATAAGAATAAGCTAGAAGTTGAGGTCGTGTTGAGGAAAAGTAATCAGTTTCTGTTCTTAATTTGAATAATTTTTCACTTTAATTAGACATTAAAATTAGATTAGTGCCTGATGCGGGAAGGACTTTTTCCCCATGAGTGGATTCTATATTTTTTGAATGAATCCTAACTATTGGCATTCTCTATTCTAGAATGAAGATGTGTGTATGAAAGAAACAGTATATTGATAAAGCAAGTTTATTCATTTAAACTTGAAAAGGACCTTTCTGATTCTCGAAGAATAAGGGGCAAGGGGATTAATCAATAAAGATCTCTTGTTCTTATTATAGGATCGTGATTGGATCAACATATGTTTGGTAAAGAGAATAATCTTCTTCTTTGAGAATAACCAAAAACGGAAAGTGTTCAATTGAAACATAAAAATGTGACTAAATTGGTCCTAGTTACTCTTTGGGACAGGGTGGAAGAAGAGAGGGGATTCTCAAGCACGGAAAAAGATCCAATGAATTCGAAAGAATTGAATGAGGAGCCGTATGAGGTGAAAACTCATGTACGATTCTGTAGAATGGCACCTATGTGGAATCGATGAAATAGCAAGACAAATAAAAGAAATCAGAGCTTGATAATAACATCTCGGATCAAGTTAACAAGATGCATATAAATAGTCTCAAGTGGTTGTATAATCGCAAGTTTTAAGATACTTGTCACGCGACCAACACATTTAACTATTTTTGTTGCAAATGAATGGATCATTGCTAATCAAAATTCAAGTCAAATCAAATAAGGTTCAATTCATTTTTTTAAAAAAAAATTATTTAAATTTTTAGTATCAACTCATCACCTCAAACATCCTAGACAGAGTTTTTTTTTTTTTTTTTGAGAGGGAGAGAGAGGGAGAGAGTATTAAAAATGATAAATTTTTTATCTTTTCAACAAATTAATATTTTTTATTCTTAAATTCAATAAATTAATATTTTTCTATTTTCAAATTAAATAAATTAAAGTATAAACTACACACAATGCATATAAAATATATAACATGTCCATTTCAAATTGAATATGAGACCTCTCATATGATAAAGGAATTAATATTATTTGAACTACAAACCACTATACATATGTGGTAAATAGACTTAACATTCTTGATTCTTCCACAAAAAAATTACTTTACGCACTCTAATATAATTACTAGGAAAATGGAAATAAGGTGCTAACACACCTACATATTTAGACATTACGACCATGGAGGCTTTTTCCACACAGGTGGCACTTTTGGTTTTAAATGGGGCACTAAGCTAGTCGGCCGACGTTCGTACAGATGATACAGTTGTATAGGGGGTTACCAATGTAAGAGAAATTTGGCATTTTTGATAAACTTGGAATCACTTTGACCGCCGAAAGCTATTCTTGAACAATTATGACAAAGTCAATCGATCAAGTTTTAAGATACCTGTCAAGTGACCAATACGTTTTAACTTTTTGTTGGAAACAAATCCATCATTGCTCGATCAAAATTCAGGCCTAATCAAATTAAATTAAATTCATTAAAAAAATAGTAATTAAACTATTTAGCGTCAACTCATCACCTCACGTCCTAAATAGGCTTAGCATTATTGATTCTACCACAAAAAATTACTTTACGTAGTCTAATATAATTACTAGTAAGATGGACATGAGGTACTTACATATTTAATAGGAAGGGAACTCGGGAAGTCTATTTGATTTCATTTTCAAAAATCATCTTCACATTTTTTAATATTTTATAAATAAAATATATTATTTTTTACACATTTTCATCCAGTATTATTTTTATTTTTAAAATATATTTTTCAATAATCGATATATTTTTTCCCAATAACTTATATATTTTTTCTCTTTATTCCATTTTTTATATCTCCCTCCATTTACAATTTACTAAAACCAACATAATCATTATTTTTTCAATAAATTTATTTTCAATTTATTTCCACTAATTTATGTTTTAAATTTTAAAAATAATAAAAATAAAAATAAAAATAAAACCAAAGGAGCCCAATGTCAAAAGATTCCTCTGGAGTCCCGAGGTCTGAATCAACTCTCAGACGTAAATGTAGGTTGCATGAATCAGACTAATAAAGTCAAAATATGAGTTTTCCGGGCCGGGTCCTGGTCGAGAACCGGGTCGGATCGGGGAATGGCTTTCAATTTCATTGGAATTATGCTTTTTCCGCATGCGTTTCATTTCAATAGTTTATACGGCTCCCATTAATTCGGCTGTCAATCATTGGGCGAAGTCCTGGGGTTTGGCCTTTCCAACTTATTAACCCGGCATTAGCCAGCTGACACGTGGCACCCCAATTTTATTCCAAACTCATCATCATGTGGATTTGCTGGCTTCTGAGCCTCTCCCTGATTTTGTTTTACGTCATCCGTGCCGTCATTACTTTAAATATTTTACCAATTCTTTTTTCTTTCAATTTTTATGACGACAAATTTAGAGAACGAATCAAATTATTCAGAATTGATGTAAAATCAAACAATAATAGTTCGGTTGAAGGTAAAAATTATTGTTTGGTGGGCAATCTTAATTTTTTCAACTTATCTAGTCAGATTCTTAACTTTTTGAGGTAGTTTGAAATATAAGTTTCTAAAAGAGTAAATCCAAAAAGAGAAAGGAAAAATTGTAACCATTCAAGAGGAATATTAGATTCAATCTGGCTTAATTCACCAAAGAAGAATCCAATTTGAACATTTCTTTCCACTTTCTATGTCTACTAACCTTTCCCATCACACCAATTTCTTTCCACACTTACTTTTCTAATCACACATACCTCAACAGCATCAAATTTAGGCTTTGTTTGAATGCGAATTATGGCATTCTCCCAACGGATTTTGAGAAGTGAGGTTGGGAAATATGATTATTGTTCATTTGTATTTCAGAAGATAGATAGAGAACGAATTGATAGAAAATGATTTATTTTTTTGTATTTTAAGAGAGAATAAGATGTTATATGAATGGCCTTTTTATTGAATTTATGAAGTGAAATGAATATTTTAAAATTATTTATGTGTATATATAAATTGTGTGAGTGATAGTATGTATATATATTTGTAATGATAAAAAAATATATGGTGTCTTGGGGAACAGTGTGGAGTTGGGAATAGTAAAATTTTTTTGGCAATAAATTTTGTATTTTTGGAGTGAGAATGAGAAATGTGTAGCGTTTGTTTGTTTAAGTTTTGGGATTTAGAAAATGAATTAGGGGTTGACCAACAAACAAAGCCTTAGGGCCCATTTGTTTTCATTTTTTACTCAAAATGAAAATAGAAAACTATCAACTTTTACACTATTTTCTCATACATTTTCATTCTCAAAATATTTTTTTTTTACATTTTCTCTCCCTTTTCATATCTATTTTCCCTCTATTATACCTATATTTACTTTTTTTATCTTCCTAATACTTCTCAACTATCATTCATCACAAAAATATTATTTTATATTATTTTTCAATTCAAATTCAAGTTCAAATTCAAAAGCTTTCTTCCTTTTAATACAAAAATACCAAACATCCAAATATATCTCATTTTCACACATATATAAACCTATAATTTTCTACAATACATCCAAATACAATTTTATTTTCTACAACAACTATTCTAACTAATTTTTCACTATGCATTTTCACCTAAAAATAAAAATAGAAAACTATCACTATGTACACCATTTTATCAAATATTTTCATTTTAAAAACATTTTTTATTATATTCTATCCCTATTTTCATCAATTTTTCAACTCTTATCATTACTTTAATCATTTTTTATCTTTCCAATACTTTTCATACACCATTCAAATTATAATATTATTTTTTCAAACAATCATATATCGCATCATCAATTTAAATTCAAAAACTACACAATTTTTTATACAAAAATACCAAACATCCAAATACATGTCATTTTCACACATATATAAACCTATAATTATAAACAATACATCCAAATACAACTTATTTTTAAATTTACTTTTTCTAACTAATTTTTCATTATACATTTTCACCTAAAAATGAAAATGGATTGTGAGAATGAAACCAAACGGCCCCTTGGCTTATCCACTTGAACAATAAATTTTCAAGAAAAACTTAAAAGTTTGTAAATTTTGAAATTAGTCGGTACATCGAATTTCAACCTTGCGTAGGTTGACATTTTTCTATAAATTTAATCTTTTAAGTACCCGTTTGGTTTTATTTTTATTTTTAATTTTTATTTCCATCATTTTTAAAATTTAAAAAAATAATTAATAAAAATAAATTGAGAATAAGTTTATGTTTGGATAGACTATAGGAAAAGTAATGATTGTATTAGGTTTAGTTGGTTGTAGGTAAAGAGAGATAAAAATAATGAAATAGATAAACAATATATGTAGATCATTGGAAAACGATATATAAATTGTTAGGAATTGTGTTTTTAAAAATAAAAATGAAAATGATGTTAGATGAAAATATATAAAAAATAATATATTTTAATTTTTAAATAATATAAAATGTGAAAATAGAGTTTGAAAATGAAACCAAACCAGTGCTTAGTTCTTCAAATCAAATTATAAAACTATGTTGACTATAAAATGGAGATATCAGGCTTAAAGAAATAATTAATGATCTTATCTATACACAAAGGTATAATTTTTTGTAATTTCAATTGCATTTATATTCATCATTGTAGAAATTTATCTTCAAGCTTTCCACAACCACTTTTTGTCGATGGACTCATGACATATGCGAACGAGTGTAGTTCGTTAGAAAAATTCTTATATTTTTATCCATTTTTTAGATATTTAGATATTTCAAAATTCCATGAACATACAAAAAAGAAATATTATCCCCACTCGCATCAACACATAACTTTTACTTGTGAAAAATAAATTAAGATGAATAAGGGTTAAAAACGATAAATTTCTTTATAATAATCAAATTCAGTTAACAAATTTGTTATTATGGAGAGTTCTTACAAATAAGCAGATGCAAATATTACATAATTAATTCAATTCTTTCAAAGACTATGAGTACAATAGAAGAATCTGTTAATAAAATATTTAACATTAGTTTATTGTTGAATCTCCGTTAAAATTTCAAGTAGTTTTATTCATTAAATAATCTTCTTCTTGGCATAATATTGTCCTACTCACAATCTTCTTCTTGGCAATCCCCCACACTCCCATTGAGAAAAAAAAAAATACTTCAATTAGTTTATTGTTGAATTTCTATTCAAATTTTAGGTAATTTTACTACTTGTTTAATGATCTAGTGTTCACACCATAAAATTGCCCATTCTAGTCTTCTTTTTGGCTTTTTCCTCACACTTCTAATAATAATAATAGTAACAATAATATAAGGTGATAATACAGAAGTCATCATTGATTAACATATTATATAAAAAGAAAAATAATCTTATCACAATAATTATTTTTGTCTGCCTAATTTTGATGGGTAATCATGCTTAAAGTTACTATTATTGTTAATTAGTAATACAGGTATGATAATAATAAAAATTTTATTACAAATCTATTCATAATTTTAATTACATACTATATTGTATATGTAAGTCATTGATTATCAATAATTTTAATTTAAAATACTAATTATTGAATTCTATCAATGTGAACTATTTTTTCCTTTTTTAAATACCACTAACATTTCTTATATATTTTTGTAATATATATCCTATCATTCAATTATCCATCTTCCTCCAATTAGCTTTCTCATCGGTCATCCCCGTCACTCTTTTTATCTTTTTCCTTTCCTCCTTGGCCACAACAAATATTTTATTGAGATTCTTCCGTTGGCTTCATCAGCCCCACAATCATTAACAAATCTAGCTGTTCACTGCCCGATCATTGCAACACTTGGGAACGAAAATCTAGGAATTATGTGGGAGTACGTCGTTTCGTACGCTTAGGGGCTTGATTAATTTGGGATGACAATGAGATGATTAAAACCCGAATTCGAAATCGATTTGTCTAGTATGGAATGAATTTTGGGTAATTAAACGGTTATAGAGTTCAATTTTCCTAATTTGAATTATTTGAAGTAGGGAATGAGATTTACCGATTCCATTCCATACATGTTCCATCACCCCATCTATATAAATATTATATATAATTTATTTTATATTTTTATAATTAAAAATAATGTCCAAACTAAATAGTTTAGGATTTCACTTTCCAAATAATTTAAAATTATATGATGGAAGCTCATTGAATTTAAAAATTTTGAGTTTTTTTTGTTTCAATTTACTGTTATAAACTTACAATGTATAAAAATTTGAAATGTTGTACTGGTTATTACTTTAATTTTATTCTTATCTTTTATTTTGTTTCTAAAATCTTATCTTGTTTGCATGAATTATTTATTTTTTATCTAAAATTTGAATTTTAATTGCTTTTAAGTGATTCTAATTTGATATTTTCATTTACTAATTTTAATTTTTCTAATTATTTCTGGGTTAGCGGGTTTAACCCACCAACCCGACAAGATGAGGCGGGTTGGGATAGGGCAGGGTTTAATGTCATGGGGCGGGGTATGGGGCGAGCCTAACCTACGCCAAACCCGTCCCACTGCCATCCCTACATTGAATTAGGGGCGCAATCAAATCGAATCAAGTTGAGTTTGGATAAAATTTTTGAACTCAAGCTTGAGCTCAAAACATATATATTAGACTCGAATTCAAGTTTGACTATGACGAGTTTAAAATTTTAAATTTGAGCTTGAGTTTGAATTCAAAATAAAAAATAGTAATATGATATATATATATATTAATAAAATAAAAAAATTATCTAATTATATATTGGCCCGCAAACTTCGAGTTTAAATACAAAAGGCTCGAGATTGTTTTAATTTAGAGCTCGAGCTCAATTCAACTTAACTCGAATTCAAACTATTTTGAACTTGAGTCGAGTTAGCTCGGACTCGACTCATGAAGTTCAAAAGTCGATTCAACTCATTTGTACCATTATACAAAATCAATGGGAAAAAACAAAAATCTACTTGTCAAACATTTTTGCCTTTTCTTTTAATGAAAATAAAAATTTGTTTGGCTCAAGAATTTAATTGTAGGACGAATGAGTAAATGAAATGATATCGTACAAACATAAAATTTCAAATTATTTGATTGTTTTAATAATTAATGAAAAGACAGGGGAGGTGATGGATTAGCTTAAAAGCGAGAGATGTTTAAGTAGATTTTTATCCCCCTAAATTTTCTTTCTTTCTTTAACAATAACGATTTCTTTTTTAAAAATACATTATATTTTTTTTCTCCATTTTTTTTTTCAGTGTTTCCTAACAGTTAATAATAAAACTATTATTCCAATTTATTTATTTTTTTAATTTTTCATTAAAATCCCTAGACCATTATATTATTTTTTATTTTTCTCATCAATGTTCCTAGACCATTAAATTGTATTTATTTTTTGTATTCTTACGCAAAAGAAAAACACAAACGCCAATTAATTTTTGATGTAGCCTGAACTTGGATCCAAGAATCATTTCGGAAATCGCTAAGAAATATAGAAGCACATATAATGAGTTTAACTATAGCACATGTCTCTTTAGAGAATTTATTTTATAAATTTTGTAAAAAAATATTTTAAGTCAAAATGTGATTCAGTACCCCAATTGTCATTAAGTGTTATGCTATTATATGTGAGGATCCATTTTCTTAACTATATTGCACCGCATTCTTTGTTTATTTCATAATAAAACCATAAGGCTTATTATTGGTACATTAATTTTATTAAATAATTGAATTTTTCTAAATATTGACACCACTTTCAAATCATACTAATATGGGATAATCTAGTAGGCCCAACAGACTCAACATCAAGTGAGTAGCTCAGGAGGCCCAACGTCAAGTCTGTTTGGTTGACCGATATCGACCTCACTTGGTAGGGTCCGTGATCGACCCGCATCGACCTCAGGACCACTCCAGGTGTTCCAATAGTTAGGTCTGGTCGACTTGTATTGACCTCAAGACCCGCTCTGGCGTTAACTCAAATCTCTGCTACATTTATTAGTCTGACAAGTTGTATACTTCCGCATTAATGACACGTGACAACCAATACAGCTGCTGCCACCAACTTTGCCAAACCTGC
>JACGDI010005819.1:7412-18575 GCA_014898725.1 Jacaranda copaia
ACCAACGGTATATTCTTCTGCATTATTCCTCCAATCAACCCACCCCTAATAAATTTCATATCATGGTGCTTATTTTCCTTCATTTTAGCTATCCAACCTTGAGAGTGTTCTCTTCCTCGGGCTCTTTCTCTCCATCATTACAACCAGCATTCTTGAGCTGAGGTGGAGCGGATTAAACATTGAGGCCCTATGGCGAAACGAGCAGTTTTGGGTCATAGGAGGCGTCTCGGCCCATCTCTTTGCGGTCTTCCAAGGATTCTTGAAAATGCTGGCGGGCGTCGACACGAACTTCACCGTCACAACCAAAGCAGCGGACGATATGGAATTTGGGGAGCTCTATGTGTTCAAATGGACAACGGTATTGATCCCTCCAACGACTATTCTTGTCGTGAACTTGGTTGGGGTTGTTGTTGGATTATCTGATGCAATCAATAGTGGGTATGAGGCCTGGGGGCCTCTGTTTGGCAAAGTTTTCTTTGCTTTTTGGGTGATTTTGCACCTCTATCCGTTCCTCAAGGGTCTTATGGGCAGACAGAATAGGACTCCTACCATTGTTGTTCTTTGGTCTGTTCTTTTAGCTTCTGTTTTCTCTCTTGTGTGGGTTAGGATCAACCCCTTTGTCAGCACAGATGATGCTTCCATTGTGGCCCAAAGCTGCATTGCCATTGATTGTTGAGCTTGATTAGATGATAAAACGGAGGTTTATAGGAACAGAAATTTGTAGGTTTGGCAGGGGCAGCCCCCGATGAGGTTTGATGTCAATTTTGAAATATGTATCAAAATTCCCATCTTTGTAGATGAGAAATTTAAGAGTACAATGATCATGAAAAAATGTTCTTTTGCCCAATGATTATGGTTTAATGGTTTAATGGTTTAATGGAGAAACCCAAAAGAGTAGATGTTAAACTGAAAACGCTGAATGAAAAATTCAGGTGAGGCGATCTCCGCCTTCTCCGACTCCGAGGGTGATGTTAATAGTGCAGAACTGCAAAAATACTCCAAAATAAATTTTCCGTTGCCGGGACTCGAACCCGGGTCTCTCGGGTGAGAGCCGAGTATCCTAACCAACTAGACTACAACGGATTTGTTGGGTGCATATCCTAGATTATTTAAAACTTAATTTTCCCAATCATGTGAATGGAATTCTTCAAATGAAATAATTTTAGAAATTGAATGAAAATTGAAAACAAATGATATTGATATTACTTATTTTATGTTTGGTATATAAAAGAAATGAGAAAAGAATCAAATCATCAACCCAAGAAGAGCCCAAAGCCAACATCTTATAGAGATGAGGAGAGAGCCGTAGCTTCTCAACATTCCAACCAAAGGGAGGAAGGAGGAGAGCAAGTGCTCGATGAAGAAAGTTAGCGGCTGAAAGCCAAGAGATTGAACCCAACAATTTCCGAATCCTATGAGGGAATTGAGTAAGGGCTCTATAAATCTAATTGTAAGTTATGAGTTCTTGTAGCTCCTGTAGCTAATAAACTAATTGAACTATCATTCTTTGTTTGATTCTAATCTCACGATTAGTAATAATTGGTAAGAATGAAATGAAATTTTTTGTAAATGATCAAATTACCATTTTATCGAAAATTATTAAAATAAACTTTTGAATATTACTTTAAAAAAAAATTGTAGCATCACCTTTAATATTATTCAGACAAGACCGATTATATATTATCACTTCTACCAATACAAGTTACAAATACATTAGGGGGTTGGAGTTAATTTATTGAAACCTTATCGCCATTATATATACACACATATATGTTTCTAGGTTCCCTTCCATTTTGTTGAACAAAAAGCAAAAGGCCCTATTTCTCAAGTCCTTTACCTGTATGCAACCAAAAGCCTATCCTTTACTGATACATTTAAAGTCCATTAGTAGCATTTGTGACAAATAAGTTGTAACTCTCTCATTGTCAAAGCATTTCTCATGTTCTTCTTAGCATCCATTTCTCTATATATGCAATCGAACAGATCATGCAAATTCACAATAAACACTCTTCCAATGGTTTTTCACTTGTACCAAAAACAATCATCTGCATCCAATCCGTATGTGTACTTCACGATACAACACTCATTTTTTGACCTCTGGAAACAATTGACAGAAAAAGGAGGAGAAAAGACTTAACTCAAAAAAACAGCGGAAAAATGGTGGTCTGTCTTTAGAACATATTTACACGGAAAAACCAAGGAAGAATGAATGCTATAACCAGCAATGCCATTAGGAAGTTGCACAGTGGCTGCCCACGCAGGCACCGTCTTCTGCCGTCTGGCGAGCTAGTGCCACTAATAGTAGACCTAATCTCGCTCCACTCTTCCATGAACCCAATATCACCAACACCTGTGATGTTTTTCGCAGGCTCACCACATACTTCACACAATCTGCAAGCAAAGTTGAAGTGATATTGCTGAACAAGAGGAAATAAGAAAGGAATGGGGAGAGCCACAAAAGCAAAGCCAAAATCATAACTCAATAACTCATTTTGATGTGGTATTGTTGAACAGGTCATCCTATTAGCTCCCGGATTGTTTTCTGGGTAGGATCTACTTCCGAGCATTTTTAATAAATGACCAGACCTGAGCTCAGAGTCGTTGGATTTAAGGAGAAAGGGAACCATCTAAATAAGGCCACATAGGCTTGGCCCACCATCAATCCTACACTATAAACAGTCCCATTGGTTGCTTTTTGAGGTATGTCATGTGACCTATTTCTATTCTTCATTCTTTACTTTTTCCCTTAAATCTGAGTTCAACCTGGTGACTTGATTTGTCAGAGGGTTTTTGCCAGGCAAACCCTGGGCGACCCTAACAAAGTTGTGCATTTAGAATTTTGGACATGGAGGTTAGCCCATGTCATGGTTGGATCCTAATCAGGAGAAAACTTCTCGAACTCACATTAAGTTTCTAGTGTCCATTGTGAATACAAGAAGCAAAACCATAAATTGCAATTCAAATGCATTTCAGACATAGAGGTTGTCATGGTTGGATCCTTATCAGGAGAAAACTTTTCGTAGTCTTATTAAGTTTCTAGTGTCCATTTTGAATACAAGAAGCAGAACGATAAATTGAAATTCGTAAGACCTAACAACCTAGCACAGACACATGAGCCAGCCACTGTCTTTCTGAAAGCAAAATGATTCAGGAAGAGTTAATAGGCTTTTAGCAAAGACGAAAACGAAATCCATAAACTTTCTGCAAATTTTTCTATTTTGGAAAGTAGAGACATATAGTTGTAGTTTGACATAAAATAAGTCTTCTCCTTTTTAGAGAAACCACAAGAGCATCAGAGATTGAATAGAAAATGTGGAGTAAAATCACAAGATTATAAAGTAGGATATTGCTGGCTGCTATTAAGACAGATGTATGCAATTACACTGAGAAGAATTTACTGCCATAAGAATTCCAATCTTCCCACGTCCTACAGTCAAAAGTGTGCCTTCACATTCACAGATGGGAAAAACAAATCATCCTTGAGATTCTCCGGCTATCAGCAAACAAGACATGCAGCCATGATCTCTTCTCATCAAAACACTTTCACTTTCTTGTAAAGGTTTCAAATTTGCTCCTTGTTTTGCCAAGTACTCAGAATTTAAGACACAATTTCCTGAAAACTACAGGAAAGACACAGTCCATCTCCTTAGATTTCCTCCAGTTACAACCAAATTATCCATTTTGAGCTAGTGAATCTTCCATTTCTCTAATTATTAGCATTATTGTCTTGTAATAAATTCTAAGTTTGGTCAAACAGTGCAGCACTTGGATTTTGCTTGGATCAACAATATTGAACAAGATAATCATCAGCAGACACAAAAAGGAAAACCACAAACAACAGAAGATCCACATAATCAAACAGAACAGAGAAACACATTGGCCAAAAATTAATCAACCGAACAATGAAACAGAGACATAAATTAGGCAAAAAATTTCCATAAAGTTAAATTACCTATTTCCCCTGACCCTAAACCAGGCCTCAGCGCAATGCAAATGGGCAACTCCAAGCTCCCCTTTACATCCACAACCAAGCTCCATCAAATCCATTGAACTCTTACCACTTTCCTTGGCATTCAAATGGCATATTCTACAAACCCTCTGATTTTCCCCCACAATATCATTGCAGTTGATGTCAATAACACAAGATGAAGATCTATCTTCCCCCTTCGCAACCTCCGCATCCCCATTCGAATTTGCTTTTGAATCAGCTATTTCATTGGCTCCCACCGCAGTTGCAGTCTCCGAATTCCTTGAAGTATCACTGGCGCTAGATTGACCCACTCTCTGATTAATTTCCCTCAATTCTTGATCCATTATTCTCTATTCAGTGTTTAGCAGTAAAAAATTACAACCCACAGATCCCAATATGTCTACAAACAATCTACAGTCAGAGTGGAGCTGGAGGTGTAGTTTACTTCAAGAACGAGACAGGGGACTGAACAATAGGAAGGCGACAAGTAGAGGGAACGTGGTAAAATTCCATTAGCAGCAGAAATGATAGTGGTGATAAAGTGGGATGAGATGAAAGGTTTGTACATCTGATCTGGGCTTTCACTATTTCAGTCGCCACATCGACATCATTTACAACTCCTTCACCTCCTTTAGCTGAGAGTTGACTTCATCTCTACCCATTATTCTGCCTCTCTCTCCCTCTGTCTCTCTCTAATGCAATGTATATTAATATTATATAATACTGTTCAAGGCTAATAACATAGATTGAGGTGGGGCAGCGAGGAGTGGGGGAGATAGAGGCGTGTGGAAGCGTGTATGGTTGGGTGATGATGATAGTGGCTTTCCACAAAACGTACGGCTACGGCCTATGGAATGGTCGAAAAATTTAATTGTTGTCTGTGTGCAGTAGGGAGGGAATATTCATGACGCTTGGCAGGCGCGAACTAAGTCGCGGATTTGGCCGGCGTGGCCGATTTTCTTTCTTTCCATCGATCTTTTTTTTTTTGGCCCAATTTACACTCACCCATTCTTTTTTTTTTTTTTTTGCCCAATTTATATTTGCAATTACTCTTTCTTCTTATGAATTAAAAAATAGAAGTGAAACCAATTTAACAATTTTCTTGGATGCAATAGTAAGAGTTTTCATTGTCACAAAATATTTATTTTTAATTATTATTACTGTTAAAAATCAAATTTTCATTACAATTTTGTTAAAATGTTAAATCATAATTAACTCTTTCTATATAGCTATTACTCAAGACTATGTCTTTCATCGTATTCCTATCAAATTATTAACCATAACCCACTTTTTACAAATTTGAACTACAACAATTATCTAATTTCAAACTCATTCACTGCAAAAATAATTAGTTCACGAACTACTATTACAAACAAATTTGAATCCATAACCTTTTTACAAGAGTTACAAGTCAATACAAGTGGCATACCACTTTGATAGTTTCAAAACTTGCAATTTTCAAAACAAAAAAAAAATGGAAAAAGAAAAAATATTTTAAATATGAACCACATAATTACAATATGTTTCTTATGTTGATGTAATTTATAACATGTTCTAATGGCATTTTGAGTAAAGTTGTGGCTAATCTATTAGGAGAATGAACAAAAATACAAAACGTTTCTTTTTTGTTGTTCCATTTATTTTATTGGTAAACAAGTAAAAGAAAAAGGAAGTAAGTGATTTAAACTAAAATTTCTTGCATGTTGGGGTTCAGATGGGGACGGCCGATCCTAATTTTGGGGGAAAAGGTGAAGTTTGCGCCTTAAAGTCCAAACCAATTCAATGCTCAATGTCGGTTGATAATCATCATAACTTTACTCTTACCTGGCTTGATGGAGTAAACTAACATTATATTTGGTTCCAGAATTTTGGTGAAGAAAAAAAAAATTTAAAATAATTTTGGATTATTTAATTAATAAAGAAAATACTAAAAAAATGGAAAGAAAATTATAGTATTATTGAGAAAAATGAGGAAAAAATCCATTTGAATTTTCTTTCCTTCTCCAATATATTTATTACCCCAATCCTATCCAATCCTTTCTTTATTATTTTTTTTAACAATCAAACAAATTTAAAATTTTATTTTCCCTTTCCTGTCATTTTCTTTCCCCACCAAAATTTTTAAACTAAGCATAGTAAGTGGAACTACTTTTTCTACTTCACCAAGTGGTTTGACCTTTTCAAATCCCATCATAACTCATAAGTCATTCAAAATTAAATTTGCTAGAGAATATATTTATATAATTAATTTCTTAAAACTTTTTTTGGGTGGGAATATTTTTTATCAACACACAGGAATAATTAAAAACCATTGATTCTGAAATTGGCATAAAAACTCAATGAATGTGATAGAAGATTCAACTCTTGAGGAAACCAGGAATTAAATTCTAACATTAAGAGACAAAAAATAGGAGACAAATAAAATTAGACACCTCATTAATCCTTACAGATTTCTAAATTAATTCATTTACTATTATAATTATCTTTATATGTCAAATGTATATAATTCACGATCAAATATTTTATTAAATAATATATAATATACTTAACATACATCTGTAAAGATCTGGACTGAAGACCTTTGAAAAATTCCAACTTCTTAAATAATCAATTATGAGTTCAAGTGGTGGTTTGGGTGGCAGCCCCTGACTTTGAACCAGCCTGGGGAGATAGATTCACATTGAAACAATGAGTTGGAGAAATCCTATTCTCTAAGACACAATAATGACCACAAGCAAGTAGTTATGAAATGAAGGCCACACCTTATTATATTACCTATTGAGTTGAGGCCAAGTCAAGCCCTCTCGTCGGCAAAAAAACCTAGTTGGTAACAATCAACCTCACCATAAAGTAGGGTACACTTCATCATCGTAAAAATAAATCCACAAACTAATATTTTTGTTAACAGAAATTTCAGAAAGTCCAAGAATATCCACATTCTATACAAATATATTGGAACTTCAAGAATTAGTTTGAAGTGCATGTGTGGTGAGTGGCTGATGCAAATTAGGGACCCTACAGACTTTGGAGCTTTAGTTTCTAAAGGGAACAGCTAACATGAAAACGTGAAAACATGTCCAGGGCCCAATTCTAGGGGTTTTGGACTTTGTAAAATGAATTATTCAACATTTGTGATGGATATTATAACGTGCAAACAATGTCAAGTGTTATCCAGTTGTACGCGTCTTTTGCTTACATCCTTTGTTCTTTTTTCATTACTCTCTGCCTCCACGGACACAGAAGAAAAGGAAAGAATAACATGAAACATGCCTTGCCCGCGATGGCATGTAAGAAGAGTAAGAGGAATGTGTTTTCTGATAAAATGAAAATCAGACAATATATAATACTACATTTTTGTTTCAGATAAGCAAGAAGAGTAGGAAAAGAAAGGTAGATTGGATGCCATTTAAGAGGAATACGTTACGATGAGAGGACCTAATAGAAAGTTTACCAATTACATATATACACTGAAGTAGTCATAGTTCATTTACCAGCAACTAAAAACCATATAACTGTGACTGCATTTGAACGAACCTCACCAAATGCAAGGCATCTTTGGCAGCAACCATGATTCTGTCACCCTTATCATTCAACCATCTTCTGTCTCTGCAAGATGATAGAATGGATTTAATTATCAAAAAGAAAAAGAAGATAGCAGAATGGATTTTAAAAAACATTTGTTTTACTTGGGCTCAGAACAGATGGTAGATAATATCTGTCGTGAGACCAACTAGAAGCTATCCAGAAGAGTTGAATGAATTCTAGCAATGAATGTTCTCAAATATATTGTCTGATTTTCAAAAATTATGTTAAGCACTCAAAGATGCAAAGGTTATGAATATAGGAAAGCATACCTTGTATTGCTTCCATGTTATCTTCCTTATAAACACCAAGGGGTGAGCCATGTACAGATAGAAGCATCTCACCACATTTTGGAAGCCTAAGAGTTTTGGGTGTTATTCCAACAGACAACCTATTAACATTCACCTGCAATTATAATATGAACAAGGAAGTGAGCAACAACCTCACAATTTTAGAAGACAGAGATAGCCAACAAACAATTATTTCTCATCAGTGAGCAAAATTTGATTTGTAAGAAGCTGTCACATCCTATGCCTCAAATCTTCTGAAGAGCTAACCAGGTCTTCTGAATGAAAAACAAAGCATATTCACATTAAGTCCACTGTGTTACCAGATTAAAACTTTTAACTAATTTCAAGTTTACCTATAGTTCTGCATGTGAGAATAGAGGATTGTAATGATTCACAGATATTCTGTTCTAGCTGGAGACTTCCTTGATTATCCAAATAATACAATAAAATAATAATAAATAAAGGAAAATAAAACTGAGATATCCACCACTCTATCCACTTCAGCAGATAAGTTGGAACCTAGACTTAAGCTTTATAGAGGAGAATAAAGTATAAGTTCATAAAGCATGTTTTATGTCATAATTACAGGCTATGCAAAAGTACATACATTTGGAGTTTGCAGGCCATCCTTCGGCTCTGGTATTTGTGAATCAGATGGCTCTTCCAATACCTGAATTTTTTATTTTGCAAGAATGAGAATTGAAAGATGAAAAAATGACAGCTAATATGAAGAAATGAAAAGCCTTGAGCCTTTTCCAGATTCAAACAAAGGAAACTTGGATGACAAGTTGATACATATGCAGGAGCATGTAAACAAACAAAAGTATATATGGCCACAGTAAAAGGCTGCCAACTAAATATTAGTTGAACAAAAGACATACAAGACCCCTGATCTGCAGTTTATCAGCACCCAAAAAGTTTGTTTTCACTGCCACAAAATCAATAAATTGCATCAGACCTAAAATGCATGGAGGAAACTGATACCAACAAATCATATTCATGTCACGAGAAAATCACAGAATACCGGATTTATTTGAAAATTCAAAGCCACCCAAAGAAGGAATTCCAGCAGTGTAATCAGGGTAAGCAATTGAGAGCCGATGTAGAAGAGACGCATGCAATGCTCTTTCGTCTGCATTGTTCAGAGACATGTTCCCATCTTTGTCTTTCCATTTCACTTCATACCTACCATCCTCCCCTGTCTGTGCAATGGACAGGTTTGGAAAGTTTTCCTTGAAAAACTGCAGTACTGGAACTTGCAACTGTTCCTTGTTGAAATAGGAGCGGAGTAACCGTAACATAGTCCGCAATTGTTCAATTTCCACATCCCGAAGAGCCCTGATTGCAGCACTTTGACGTTCAACTGGTGAAAAAAATTACTAAATTCATAGCCATATAGGATAACCCCCCATATGCTTTTGAAGTAGAAAAAGTATAGCAATAACTTGATTTCTGATGTTTGCTAGGGTACATGAGAAATGAATCACAAAGTATGTAACAAAGTAAATATTTATGAAGTAAAGACCAAAGTGCTATTTTATTAAATCTAACAATCTTAATGTACACAATTTCAACACTAAGCTACAAATTTCCAGGCAATGGCAACTTCAGAAGTTTTGAATACAATACGTTATCTCAAGCCTTGACTCAAACTTTGACATTATAGAAGAGGATATACAAAATAAATTTAATTTCCTCAGAATCATGAAAATATCTGACATTTAAGGAGACCATAGCACAAGAAGTTATTTGTCAAGAAAGTTATGCCATCACTCACTGTTAACTCCAGCATGTTAACATATTTTCATACTCAACAAGGCACGCAACACAGTTAGAATCATATACAATGGCTTCACTCTGAAGGTATGGACCAACTGCAAAGAGGTATTACATAGTAATAGCATAATGAGTCAATGCAGAATATCTTAGAAATCTTACAACTTGCAGAGAAATTACAGGAATTCTAGACCATTTTGGTTCAAGAGACTAGGTCCAACAGGCTTATTGTGGCTCACGTTAATTCTACAAAAATGTATTCCACTATTCTACTGTCCTTTTCTTTTTCCACATTCCGGAGAACAAAGATTAAGTGAACATAATTCTTTTGCAGTAAAGGTGAAGTTATTACCTTCATGGTCATTAAATATTTCTTCTTTATTATCCAGCATGACTCCATCTTGATCACCATTGTTTTTGTTGCACATGGGTTGTTTAGTAGGTCTTTTGCCCCTTCGCTTAGCCATTGAAGTTGTTTACGCTCTGAAAGTAAAAAGAGAGGAAAAAGAAAAAGAAAAGGTCGTTCCATAAAAAAACATGTACCACATTCAAGAATCTAAAACATGACAATTCTATCATTAAATCTGCAATGCAAATGCAGATGCAGATGATTTCATCGAAGTACATCAAATCAGGAGAAAGTAAATTTATTGACAGGGAAAGTGGGTTCAATTCTAAACCTAAATTTCAGACCAAAATGCCAAAATAATACTCTTAAAGTCCAAATCTCCTTCCGTCGCACCCCCAAAAGTTAATTCCTAGCATACCATCCATGTTGACTTGGGCTGTCAGGTAGAACTATACAAAGAAAGGCAAATTTCAGAAAGAGGATAGAAGTTTCATCTATTAATTCTTCAACCACTACTCATCAGCTTGTAAATTACAAAACAAATCGCTGCACAACTGTTTTGCGCACACAAATCGGGAAGAAAAAAAGAAAGAGTTGAAGAACGGATTTGAGAAAGTGCTGGACAGGGAATTAAAATTTGCTTTTTTGAGTGCATTACGCCGACAATTTGCTCAAGAAAAACAGAATTAAAAAAAAAAAAAAACGCAGAGTTGGATTCAAAGAAATTTCATAAATCTCAAAAGAAAATAATTCAAAATCGTGAAAATTACCGAAAATGGGGAAAAAAGAAATCGTACAAACTTACTCGAAGGAGCTATTGAATCAGGCACTTCAGTTGCAGAAAATCGCAGCCAAGCCACAGAACGCCGAGAAATAGAGGAGGGAAAAAATTGAAACTCAAAAATAAAATGCGAGATAGAAGAATACGGCGTCGTCCAGAGAGAAAATAAATATGTCTAATATTCAATCATAGAAAAATTGATTGCTTCATTGCTACAGAATTTATTTTTTTTTAAAGTTGCTAAAGAAACTTGAATTAACAACGGTTAATTATATTTATTTTTCTAAAGTAGTTAAATTATTTAGAATTATTTTCTTTCATAAATACAATACAAATTCTTATCTACTTTTATCATATTTATCAAACTGTCTCTACCTATTAAGGTATTGAACAACAAATGACGTCATAAACAAAA
>JACGDI010005819.1:18675-37706 GCA_014898725.1 Jacaranda copaia
CTTCTCAAACAACATTAACCAAAAAAACTACAATAAATTCAAATTTAAATTATAATAATATTTTTTAAAACAATTACACATCACATTATTAATTCAAATTTGAAAATTACACAACTTTTGATACAAAAACACCCAACATTTAAATACATATCATTTTCACACATATGTAAATCTATAATTTTAAGCAATATATCCAAATATATCTCATTTTTAAAAATACTTTTTCTAATTACTTTTCATTATACATTTTCACTACAAAATAAAAACAGCTCCAGAAAATAAAATCAAACGGCCCCTTAGTCATTGGTGGTTGTTTTTCTCCCCTCTATGTTGTGAAGACTTGAAAATAATTTTTTTGTGACATAATATATAATCAGTGCTGACTTTCAATATGAACATTTACTTCTTTCCCATATCAAATGGCAAAAAAATCATTTGAAAAAGATCAAAAGAAGATGTTTTTGTAATAAAAAAAGTTTTAGGTATAATAAACCCTTACATAAGTATTATTTACACTTAGATTAGGCATATCTAAGTTGGAGGGCCTAGAAATGAACTCAAACTATACTCAAAAATATGTCCAAATCCAACATATACCTGAGAAACTCCAATGAGTTTCACCATTCTACAGTACAGAAACATCAACGGGGGCCCGAAAGTTCTATTGCCTCAATGACAACAGAAGATTCCTCAGGGGCTTCACTAAAATTCCAAGAGAAACTAAATGTTCGGCCATGACATAAGTCCACTCCAGCGTGTGTCTCTGGATGCTCTTTTTCGTTAATTCCTTCCAAGATCTTCAAAACTTCAGACATCTTCGGCCTGAGATCTGGATTCGATTGAGTACATTTTAGAGCCAACTCGACAGCCTTTTCTAGTTCGTCCCCATTAAAGCACCCCTTCAGGTTTTTGTCTACAAGCACTTCAACTCTCTTCTCCCCATGCACAGTTCTAACCTGTGGTAATTCAGAAATATAAATACATGCCCCATCGAATACAACAATTTATTATATAAATAGACAAATGTTACTCACCACTATGAATAGCAATAGCATGACCAATCATTGTGGGTATAATGTTAGATGCATGGAACCAAGTTACAATTATTTCTTTTTCTACTTTTTTATTAAACTTATTAATTTTTCTCAACAGATGATTGGCTACGAAACAGTATACATAGAGAATCCTTATACTTACCCAGTCAAGGATCATTCCTTTCTGAACCTGACCGTTGGCAGCGTCTAGCGCCTTCTGACCAGTTATGAGTTCTAGAAGTAGAATACCAAATCCAAAGACATCAGTTTTCTCCGAGGATTGGCCGGTTGAGAGATATTCTGGTGCAATATGTCCAACAGTGCCACGGACTGCAGTTGTTACATGTGAATCCCGAGGATCTAAGAGCTTAGCTAGGCCAAAATCTCCAACGACAGCTTCAAAACTTTCATCGAGCAAGATGTTTGCAGCTTTGACGTCCCTATGGATTATCTTAGGATTGCACTGCTCATGCAAATACAGAAGACCGCGACACGCTCCAAGAGCAATACGTATGCGTTTGCTCCAATCCAAAGACGGCTTCTCCTGACCGGGATCTATCAAGTAAAAGTAGAAAAAGTTAGAAGAAATTTGGTAACTAGAATCTTTAATGACAATGAAACTGCAAGAAAGCGTAGTTGAATGACAAACCTCTCAAACGGTCTGCAACACTCCCATTAGGCATATAAGGATAAACAAGTAATTTTTCCTCAGGAGTCATACAGAAGCCATATAAACGTAAAAGGTTCCTATGCAAAGCCAAGCCTATCATCTCGACTTCAGTCTGGAACTGCACTTCACCAGTGAAACTAGGGTCTTTAAATCTCTTAACCGCTACCACTGTCCTATTTGGAAGAAGACCTTTATGGACAACTCCAAATCCTCCTTGTCCAAGGATGTTTTTAGGATTGAAGTTGCCTGTTGCTATTTGTAACTCCCGCAGTGAGAACCTTTTCAAATGACCGATATCGAACTCATAATCTTGTTTTACTGCACGTTGAAATGATCAGAAGAGTTTTGTGATCATCTTTGTTGTGAATGGGTAAATGACGAAAAGAAATGTGAGTGCAATTAGGAGGGGTACCATATGATGTAAATAGAACACGAGATCTGTACCAATGCACCCAAAATATGAGCAGTATGATAGAAATGACAAATGAGCAACTGACTCCAACTATAATGGCAACCAACAAATGATGATGTTGGCTAACTTTTGTGTATGATCCTGTTTCTGAAAGAAAGAAACATGAGTGTTAATTAGGACATGATAAACTGTATTTTTCTTTCATATATATGTTAAAACTCAAAAAAGGATAATAGTTACCATTAAGTGGTTTTGGAACAGCCATACAAATTTGTGACGATGAAGAGCACAGAAACATGTTCCCGGCAACACTGGACCAAAAAGCATTCTCTTCAGAAGATTTGAAATGATCTTTTGGGGAGCACCAAAAACAGCACACAAGAAGAGTTCCACCACAATGAGGCAAATTCAACTGACACATAGATGATATCGTTCCTAAATAACTTATTTATTAAATTCCTTTGTGACCATCAAACTTTTGCCTCAATGGTATTCTAGCAATCCATCATTACTACATAAGGAACTAAAGATTGTACAGATGGGGAAAAAGGAAGGGAACGTGGTTGAAGTGTCCAATGTCAATATTAGCCACAAGGTAAAAATGAGTTTCAGAGGAAAAATGGTGGTAGAAATGAGCAATTTGGCACTTACGAATATTAGCCCCAGCATTTATGAACATATTTATAATGAGAAAAATGCAGAATCGTTGACTTACGAATAGAAAACATTGCATAAGAAGAAATACATCTGATTGCCATTTATCATCTAGCAAGTATGAGGCTTGCACTTCTTCAGGGCATATGTCAAGACAGTCAGTTTCAAGGATCAAGGATGATTGAGTTTTCGGTTGTGGATTGAGTACACAGGACTACAACTAGTATGCAGAATATAAATCAGAAGTAGCTAGATGTGCAGACAGAAACTTCTTGATGAGACAACAGAAAAATTACTAAGAACCTCACCTGTAGTCTTTAGCAAGTATCTTAGGAATGGGACCACTTAGGTTGTTAAAGGATAAGTCCCTGCAAAATATTGGTTCCTTTTTATTCAACATCCATTGCTATCCTCATACTTACAATATACTATAGTTTGGTTCAGGAAACATACAAGACAGAAAGACCTGTAAGGTTGGCTACATCTCTGGGAATTTGTCCAAGCAACTTGTTTTTGCTAAGCCTCCTGAAAATTCATCATGCCTAATAATTAAAACAACCCTGGCTTTATAACATATAAAACTCTGGATAAACAATATTAATAGGCCCTTACAAGTAACTAAGACGAGTCAGAGAACCCAAAGAGCTTGGAATTTCACCAACAAACTGATTACCGGAAAGATCGAGTGTTTGTAATTCAGAGAGCTTTCCAATCTCAATAGGAACAACACCAGACAATTGATTATTCTGCAATAACCTGTGAACATGAAAAAGAGGCATTTATGCATTCATGCATCATAATGGCTTCAATTCAGGAGATGGAACTTGTTCTCTTTAATTTCTACAGTTGAAAACTGGATATAATAAGATTCCAGACTTCATTTTTGTTTTAAGAGAGATTTGATTTATTCCATGTGCCCAATCACAACTACGTATCAGAGGAGCAGGCAAAATTGCTGAGGCATTCTAAAAATTTGATAAAATAATTAAAATTCTCAAAGCATAATATATAGTCATGATTCAAACTCAAGTTCCCCAACCAAACAAAAAGACCAGTGGGAAGAATTTTCAATCATCATTCCACCCGAAAGCAAATAACAAATTTTATCAATATACGGAAAAAACCAAAGTAGGACTCACATTGTTCGAAGGTGAGTCAAGTTCCCAATACTTGGTGAAAGCGTGCCGGATAATCCCATACTAGCCATTTCTCTAACAGCCAGCAAAACGTAAGGCAAAATGCATGTAAAAGTAAGACGGGGAAGAAATGCAGAGATGTAATCTCAGTAAGTCAACATACTTCAACTAAAACCAAGAGCATTATGAAAAAACTCACAAAGAAATAACAAAGCCCTCTGCGGAGCAGCCAACCATGTTCCAAGTACAAGGGTCGACAGAATTGATATCCCATCCATCGAGAATATGATTTTCATCTCTCACTTCTTTCTTCACAGACATCAGAGCAGCAACTGCTTATATCAGTCAAGAAATCCATATTCAAGGTTTTGAATGACGAAACAGAACACAAATATGCATGTAAAATGGGAGTTTGTGGAGGGGGGAGGAGGGGGGGAAAAAAGAAAAACCAACAACAACAAAATTGCAATGGTGCAACATGGAGCTCACCTTCAAAGTTTACACCCTTTGGCGAAAGAAGACTAAAAGAAGAACCCACAGTGGCAACCCGGAAGACAAGAAGTGACAAAATTAGCTTTAGTTCTCTCATCAGATCTAAAAACTGAACAACTAGAAACAAATGCTGCAGCCGGAAAGTCGTTTTTGGGCTTTTTATCTTTCTGACAATAAAATTTTGTCAGATTGCGTGCACAAGGTTCAAGGTTGTGCTTGGATGAAGAAGACAGAAAAAGGGCAGATAACTCTTTCATTCCTCATCCCTTTTTTTGGCAGGTCTCTACCACAAGAACCAGACATGCAGACTACTCCCACATAGGCATGCAGATATGCGATAACAAATGGAGGGCAAGATCCAATTTTTATAGCTACTTAAAAATAAAGATTATAACTCTCCATCAAATTATGCAAGCACCATACATCCATAGTATTGCATACAAAGCCGTGTTAGAGTCCTACAACGTGCCTAACTACAAAGATTTATTCAATTTGAATTTAAATTGCTTTGGTTACTTCGTATTGCCTTTGTAATTAGTTTTCTCATCCAGAGTTCACGCTTTTCCATCTTTTGCCTTCACTATTCCATAACAAGTTTGTTTATTTAAGGACCAAATGGCATAATTTTCACAATTTATTAGTAACAGTTTCTCCATTCACAAAAATCAGAACCCCAAGTGCTTCTTTGGGAAAATGAACGAATCCGAATGGGAATGCATTTACACTACATTTTCTCTTTTAGCATGGGGGACAAAACCCTGGAGTCAGTCAAATGTGACCTTCACAGACTCACAGCAGGACATTATTATTCAAAGTAAAATTCATCGGGCGGGAAATTGGAAAAGAAAAGCCCAGGAGTAAATTATCATCATTATTAAATAGGAAAAGAAGGAAAGCCTTTCCCCTCGAGATTTGGAAAATGCGGAGACTGTCCCCTTTGTCCACTGAACAAGGACCATACGAATCCATTCAATGCGGTGGGGCACACCAAAATCAATTACACCAAAGCGGAACGGACCGTCGGATCAACAAAATTCAATCGCGGGAGTCATCAACAACAAACGCCCACTCAATTAGAAAATGACTGCGCCCCAACCAATCAGCAAGCGGCCATTCACCTGAAAAATTATATCCGATTTTTGCGCGGCATAAAAGCGTGCGCTTTTTTCTTCGCTGGCGCAATAATCGATGTTTCTGTCGCTGATTTGACTATAGGACAACAGAAGAGGACAGCTTGGCTGGAGTAACCCGAGACGACGTCGGACCACATAGGCTGATGCCAGCTGGAGGTTTGGTTCCACATCGAAAATGGGCAGTAGTTGATTGGCTCCCATGATGTGCTAAAATACGCCTGTAAATCCTTTGGCCCAATTTCACCTTCTTTTTTTTATTTTTTTATTTTTTTGTAACTCAGAAATTCGCGCTCTGGAACTACGTCGGTCCAATGGCTGTTTGGTTTTATTTTTCATTTTCATATATTGTTTCGGGAAAAATTAATTCTAGTTTGAAAATGAAATTAAAACTATCTTTAAATATTATAGGAATATAAGGACAACTTTTTTAATATATATATTCTAATTATTAAGAATAACAGTAATTAGTATTTTAAATCAAATTAAATATAACTATGATTAATATAATAATAGAATAATATAATAAATTTGGAAAACATAAAATGAGAGTAAGTTAAATTTTTAATAAAAATGTGTAAAAGTTGATAATATGGAGAAAAATACAAAAGGCCTCTAAACCACCTATATTTTTACCCCTTTTATCTGCTCCAACCATCATTTTAAAATAAAACATTCAAATAAACTTCCAAAACATATTGGGAATGTTTAGTTATATTTTTAGTTTAATTTTATTACATATTTATTATATTTTTTGAAAAAATAAATTATTAAAAAATATAAAAATTATATTTTGATACATTTATTTATATTTTAAAAAAATAATTTTTACAATAACAATCAAATTTATACTTTTTTGTTTAATTTTTTTATGTAAAAATGAAATTGAGTGAATTTTTTAATATTAAAATAATAATAAAATATAATATATATATATATATATATATATTAGAGAACGTGTCTTGAAAGAAAAATATAAATATATTTAATTATATTTTCCCAAAACAATGTTCAAAGGAAACATAATCAAACAAAGCCATCGTAATTTTGGCAACCTAAATGGGGCATATCATTATTTAATCAAAATATCTTGGTAATTAAAAGCAGATGGAGACAGAGCAATTAAGCACAATAGATTACTTTGGCACAAAATAAACTTCTTTCCTTCACAACATATAGGGGGAGTAATAAGTAGAAACAGAAGAAGAGAAACAGATCAAAATAGAACAAACCGAAGCCACCATTCTGGTCCCGGCTGCTCCTCTGGGGCATTTTATCTTATATATTCACACACTCCATATCTTGCCTGCTGCATGCTTTCTTGTAAGTAACCAGACATATACAAAAGGATCTTTCCCTTTCCATGTTCACTGCTCACAGAGGAATAAAAAACAGGATGTATAGGAGAAACAACCCAGAGCAGCATGCGGGCTTTTGCCCCTTCTGTACTTGTCCTTGTAGCTCAAGAGATGCCGCTGGCCCAGCTAACCCTCAGTTAGAGGTGTAATTTAGAACTTGTCGTGTTCTTTAACTCATTGACTAGCATTTACTCATCACTAATCTATTTTACGTCATGCCCTCATAGGAAGGAAAAAACTGCAGACCCATTTGTCTTTTCACATGGTCTGGTACCAGCTTGTTGATGAGATCTGGAGAGACACCAGACAACTACAACCAGGAAACCACAATAGAGAAAAGTTTGTGTATGGTAATTTATACTTGGTAAAGTGGAATTAGAACATTAAAAATAATGAACATTCATGCAAGGACGAAAGAAATGAGCCAGCAAATCTTAGGATTCATGCAAAATAATACATGTAAGCAAAACCAAAACAATTTTTATAAGGATGCTTTACATTAGAAATAAGTACTACACAAGGGGGAAAAAAGGTGAGGGGGTGTAAAAGATTGTCTTTCATGAGATCTTTGTATTCATATCAATTTGAGATATATCCCAAGTACAATTTGCGTTAAATTACTGTGGAGAAATATGCATGAGATCCCGTTTGATTTAGAGAAACAAATTTCAGAATCTTGATTTGCCTTCCGATAATTTGTTATCCATCATTTACTTTTTACATGTTATGGCACCAGTTTCCATTTAGAAAACAATTTATCAACTGATAATAAGCTCAAGACCCCAGGTGCACTTACAAAGCTTCCTTACAAGACATGGTTCAAATCAACTTTTCAGTTTAATATGCAGAGAACAGAATAACGAACAATTGTTAAAACAAATGCACACACCTCCTCCTGTTTGAAGTTGAAGAGAGGTGGCAATGGGCGACCATTAGGCAATCGGGCATTCAGTTCACGAAGCTCATCAAAGAAAGGATGTGCACATGCTTCTAGCTGCAATAAGAAGCATTTTGTTAAAAAATATATCGACAATTGTATCTTTGTGATCTATGTGCAGCACATTAGATAGAAGCCAAGAATGAGATACTATTACTTTTAACTGAACCAAATGACAACATTCCAAAACATCATTCAAACTCTAGAAAAGGAAAGTGAAAGAAACTCACTGCAGTACAACGGAGATTTGGCGAATATTGCAGCAACCTGGAGGCAAGATCTATTGCTTCCGGGGGCATCCGTTTGTGAAAAACCTGCAAGAGTGGCATTGACACCGTGCAAATCAATTTAAAAACCCCATCGGAAGTACATCAAAGTTTACATCAAAAGCTCCATATACCTTTTGAAGACTAGTACATGATACAGTTATGCGGCAAGGAATCAATTCATAACTAAATTCACAGTATGCCATGAAATGGACATGGACAACAGACTTAGATCAGCAAAGATAAGTTTGTTCCTTCAACTTTTTTGCTATTCCTCTTTGTTTTCACTCCATTTTAGCATGTCACTCATTTCCCTCTATCATGGACTTAGAAGCCTGTGTGGTTATGCAGGTATGAGCCAACACACGCCATGGGAGGACCCTCAGCACATCAATTTTCATAATGACTAGCCACAATTCCTGATAGAAGTCCTTACAACTGAGTTTGTAGAGAAGAAAGTTAGATATCAATCCTCTTTATGTTGTTTAAAAAGCTTGTTTTTGTATCCAAACCTCTTGAACTGACCAGAATTTTCCATCCTGCCAATCCACAGCAACAAATCTTCCAGCCACATGCTCAGACAAAAAACTAACCATTTTCTATTGCAGTCTTTACTGCAAGAAGTTCGCCAGTCAGGAACTTGGAAAAATGACAGCATCAAGCAAATAAATTTTGACTGTCGCATCTTCTTTTCAGCTTAAAGATGGCCAGCCCACAGGCGAAAAAGATGATACATTTCACTTCACTCTTGAAGCTCAACCTGATTATTAGTGGAAGCATGAAGCCTCGAAGTTCTTAGATTTCTGCACCACATCCTCTCTAGGTTGCAAGCTACCTAGTGTTTTTGTTTCAAACCCCTTGTGATTATGAGGAAAATTCTCTCTCCATATAAAACTGAACAGTCATGATCGAATATATTCGTTCTCTAAGCTCAGATTACATTTTTCCAGTGAGCACAAAGTATGATAATAATATGTAGAAATTATAATATAGAAAGGGAAAAAAAACAAAAAAAAAAGATTGAAACCACAAGTGACGGAAACAACAGGCATGGAAGAAAACAACAATCTTATAGTTCCTCCTCTGAATCATGAACTATGTAAAAGTGGAATTTGTACCTTGTGCCAAGGGTGCGCCTTTATCTGTGGAAACCTAAAATCAGTATAATTTGGATTCATACAACGAATTTCCTCACGTGTTGGGGTCCCAAGAACCTAGAAAACAGAATAATAAAATTTAATCGACACCATACTTTACATAACTTCCAGAGACAATGATGAAATGTTACCTTGATGATTTCCACAAGCTGACCCACAGCATTTTCCCCAGGAAACAAAGGCTGCATAATACGCATCATAATTGAGATTAATACATGTGAATAACCACAGAAAAGGAAAACAAGGAAGTAACTAAGTAAAAGAAAGAAATAAGAGGGCTACTCACTTGGCCAAGAAGAAGCTCAGCAAGGACACAGCCAGCGGACCAGATATCGATTGAAGTTGTATATTCCGTTGCACCAAAAATGAGTTCAGGAGCCCGATAAAATCGGGAGCAGATGTATGATACATTTGCTTCACCTCTCACCTATTTGAAATAAAAATTCAAGTTACCAGAAATGCACTAGCAGGCAACAGAAAAAAGAATATAACTAGCAGAATTTCTGCAGTGAAAGAAAGCAACAAGATATAAAAGTACAATTCTCCATTATTTTCATAACAAGATCAAACGAGGGGGGGAAAAAAAGAAAGTATAGTTGCAGAACTTTAAAGTGCATCACTTACCAATACTTTTGCACTTCCAAAGTCGCATATCTTAACCTGATGAGTTTGAGGATCAACCTACAAAGAGAACAGGTCATATCAAGAAAAGACCACTCCTTTAACTCAATCAGTCAGTCTTTAAATGACTCTTCTAGTGCATACCAAAACATTTTGAGGCTTCAAGTCTCTATGGCACACCCCAGCAACAGCATGCATGTAGGCCAACCCTCTGAATATCTGCAATGGGTATCCTAATTATCATTTTGAAAGCAAACAAACATCAAGTTAGATGCAAGTTATAAGGAAATATGCCACTCACTTGGTAAGTATAAAGTTTCACATAGATCAGTGGCATTTTCTGGTTCATGTCACTATAATGCTTCAGCACACGAAACATGGTTTCCGGGACGTACTCCATAACTAAATTAAGAAAAAGCTCATTTTGGCTTGTAGTTGAGAAGAAACAATGCTTCAAGGAAACAACATTGAGATGATTCATAGTCCGCATTAACTGCAATTCACGGTTTTTGTATCTTCTGTCTTGCAAGACCTTCTTTATTGCCACAGTCTCTCCAGTTTCAATACATTTTGCCTAAGTACAATGCAAATAGCAAACAAGTTAAACTATAAGTATACATATGTATGTGTGTGTGTGTGTGTGTGTGTAGTCTCAATGCCAAAAATAGCAATAATGGCACATAGATATATATATACCTGAAACACAATCCCAAATGAACCATTCCCTACAACTCGCTCTGCCATGTAACTAACTGTCTGCAGAATAAACAAACAACAGAATAAGATATTAATACGTATTTCCTTCCTCAATTCATTCTTCAACCATTCTTACAAAAAGAAATGTGAGTAATCTACTTTCCTAACCCCTCCCCTCTTCCAATTTCTCAACAATCTGCTAACATCCCCTCAGGCTACTCAAGCTTGGCTTGATATTGAGAATTAGCATTAAAAGATGCTCAGGATGACTCCCTATTGTTCAAGTCAAGCTTATTAAACTTCAACCAAGCCAAATCAATACAAATTTGAGCAACATTAGTTTAGTTGTTATTATACATTTGCAGTTGTTAGCTTAATCAGCTGAGCCCAACAATTTTATAAGCTCAAATAAAGTACTTAAATGGACAGCTTTAGCCAGCCAACCAAAGGATGTTCAGGACCATAGTTATAACATGAATCATAACAACAGAAAAAACATGCAGTAAAAATGTGCTCATACAGTCAACAAGAATCCCAACAGAAAAAGGATTTTACCTGCTTCGGTTCTCCATTCTTGCCCCCAATGGTTGTCGAAATTATGTGCCCAGTGACTGCCCCATTCCCATCCATTACAGGAGCAGACATCTCCTATAAAGATTAAAATCACAGCCATATCAAAAAACATTACAACAATTGTTGAAAAGCATTTCAGCCTCATAATTAGTAATCGAAGCAATTACTTCTTCAGACGGATATGCAGAGGTTGTAATTATACACAAGTACATCAGATCAAGCATCATAATTGGTACAGCATAAAATATAATTCAGTAAAGATCAAGCCAGATTCCACGAAATAAAGCAAAATCCACAATTCTGCGACCCAATTAAATAGATCAGCCAGCAAGAAATTCCCAAATGAAAGGCAAGATGAACCCAGATGAGATGAGAGGAAAAATAACAAGGAAAGTGATCTAAAAACTGATCTAATCCCTATTTGCCCCATATATTAGAGAAGAGAAAATTGACACAATCGAGTAGGAAAAGATCAAGAACTTTAAACAATCTTGCTGATAAAGAAAAGACCTAATTTTAGACATCAATCCCCTCCCATCACAAATACACGCGCGCACAATTTTTAGACATAGTTCTGTTCTTATAGCTCATCCGGAACACATAAAAAAAAAGGCAGAAGTTGTTTTCAAGAATCCGAAAGTTTCCACAAAAACCAGATGGAAAGCAACAGAGACTCTCAAAAATACATCACCGCAACAACACTATTGAGCACCAAATCCATACAAACTGATAAATCCAGGGTAAAGATTGCTGATCGGAAAGACTAGCAGATCTGCAATGTCTAGGGGAATTGAAGGCCAAAAAAAAGGTTTATCACAGCATTTTTTCCACGAATCTTTATTGCAACACGAACGCAATTTTCCCTAAAATTAAACAAACAAATAAAGCAAGAAAACAAAGCTAACCTTATCGTCGGCCATGGCAAACAAACTCTTGCAAAGAATCAAAAGGAGAAGAAAACTTTTCCACCAATATTGAACTCTGTAATTCGCCTAACTTTTACTGTTTACGATTTAGAACTCATAATTGTCGGCAGGAGAAAAGAAAAGAAAAGAAAGAAACAAAGACAAAGCAGGCGAGAAGGAGAGAGAAAAGGAGCGAGGGGGGACGGGTTGGGGGTGTAGGACCCATAAACCATACAGCATCCCATGTGATCACAGCTCTCCTCCTTTTTCTTCCCTTGTGGAAAATTTTCGGCAAAGGACCCCGGAGTTCTACTTTAATTACGAGGTTTTATCCATATATATGTCGTTGTCCTGAATTAAAAAGCGTGCAAGCGTTTATTGTTTTCTATGCGGTATTGGTTTTGGGCCTATGAGTTAATGGGCTTGATCTGTTCCGTGGTTATTTGGGCCCGACAAATGCAACTCTGCGACCCAATACCTTATCTTTAGACTTTAGCTTCTTTCCTTTTTTTTTTTTTTTTTGTCTCCCTCTCTTTTAATTAATTATATAATGATTATCGAAACTGGTTATAAGGAATTTTACAATATTTATTTGGAATTATTTTTCTTCATATTTCATATAAATTATAATGATTTTTAATTGTGTGCATGATAAGAACTATATATTTATTTACAGCTGCATTTGATATTAAATATAAGTGGAGATAGAATTATTTAATAACAGATAATGGCTTATTTGATTTTTGAAATTAAAATGATAAGTTGATCATGAAATTTTAGGATGGAAAGTGCAATTAAATACTCGCACCTTTGCAATTATACTTGCAACAATTATAAAATATTGTGTTCAAATATTTAAAACAATCCCAACCCTTTTTAGCAGGACAAATTTCCTTTCATTATGTGGGGAGAATAAATAAAAAATGTAATCTTTCACCTATATCACATTTTAAAATAAGATATTGTAAGGGATGATATTATTTCTTCTAATCTCTCAGCCCCATTTGATTTGTTGGATTGGTAATCTTACCGAATAGAATAATAATTTTGTTATTGAGAAATAGTGGTTGAAATTTTTATCACTGTGATTCTTATTTAAGAAGTGGATCGATCATAGGGATGGCAGTGAGGTGGGTTTGGGGTAGGTTAGGTCCGCCCCATATTTTGCTCCACCCCAAAAAGGCCCCACCCCGCCTCATCTGGTTGGGTTGGCAGGTTTGAAAAGAATTAGAAAAATTAAAATCAGTCAATAAAAGTATCGAATCAGAACCATTTGATAGTAATTAAAATTCAAATTTTAAATACAAAAATGAAAAATCCACACAAATAAGATAAGATTTTAGAAGTAAAATAAGAGATAAAAATAAAATTAAAATAATAACCAACACAACATTCAAATTTTGTACATTGTGATTTTGACAAATAAACTGAAACAAAAAAACAAGAAATTTTTAAGTCCAACAAGCTTCCACCATATAATTCTAATCCCCATCTAAATTAACTCATCCCACATTCTTCAACATCTTTCCTTTCATCATTGAGCATAGCTGGACATTATTTTTAATTAGAAAAATATAAAATAAATTATACATAAAATATTTATTATTATTATATATATAATATTTATATGGGCAAGGTGGCAGAGCTGGATCAGTAAACCCCATACCCTGTTAAGTCGCCCCAAACTAATCATATTAAGAACGGGTTGAACTCGGATATGGGTTTTGCCCCACCTCATTGTCATCCCTAATTAATCTCATCAGCATTATTATTTCTCTTTTCATAATTACCCTCATTTTCTATATTTTTAAATTTTAAATCTAAAGAAGATCACTGATAGTTTTGATGTAACAGCTGAAGTGCTATTACAATAACCGGCCAAACCTCAGAATTTGATTCATACCTAATGTGGTGAATGGTCCAAGCTCAACACATCACTTTATTATCTAAATATCAAACATATTATTACATAAGATTAAGGAGCCCAATCTTGCCTATTATACCTTATCAAATGAGGCCCTAACATATTTCCCACAATGCAAACTAATGTTCTGTTATCTGCCCATGATTTTCAAAAATTTGGAATGACAGAAGAGCTCATGATCCTGAAACACTTAAGGGTAGTTCGGTTCGATTTTCAAGTTATCTCATTATTATTTATCATGTGATAATTTGTGTGATTATTTATTATTATGCTATAATTTAGTTTGTATGATTATTTTTATATGCGTTCATATAATTGTTAGTTGTTGTGCTTGGTTCAACATTAAAAGCATCTTGGTGGTATTACATGGGATTAGAGAAAATAATCCTTTTCAATCCAATATTTGATTTGTAGGATTATATATACACAGGCCCTGATTTACCATTAGATCCGTATATATAAATTTAACATGTAGTATTATAAATCCCACCCCCACCTATGAAGTAAATTATCTTACCTGATCATGAGATAAATTTAAAATCCAACCAAACTTGCCCCTAGTAAATTATCTTTTTGTCCCTTACTCAAATATAAAATCTATAATTTTAAAAATTAAAGGGTAAATAGATGATTTTAATACAAGGAGTAGACATATAAATAAATAATCTCATGGGGACGGTAGGTTAACTTATCATAAGAATTATACATATAAGTACGGGTCTTTGGTATTTGTACGGGTCTAAGTGTTTATTACCACTTCAACCAAACAAATGATAAGGTAGGAAAAATTCTAGCCCTTAGTACGGAGGAGTTGAATTTTGGTTTTATTGGATTAAACTTGGATAACCCAAAGCAATCAATTTGGAAAACAATGACAGATGAGGCTATCTGTCAATCTCGCCATGAGTCAAAACATGTGGACTCACAGTTCTCTTCTTCTCTTTTGTCAAGAACTCCATTTTTCATCACTCTGGATGGTTTTCTTCTTTCGTTTTGTTGCCTTTCCAGAATTATCATCAGATCATGATGGAGGGAAGTAACGGTTGAGATTAAAAGGAAGGGCGTAAAACTCTTCATTTCGGCTGTCTCCTTTGAATGATCTGAACTTGGCCCACCATGGCATTCCCCGGTCCCTAGCACTGTCTTTGTAGTCGAGCGTGTTGTCCAGGAATACAGCAACAACTAAGGCAACGGTTGGGGAGGACAAGAAAATGGTGTTGAGGAAATCGTTGAACTGCAGAATTAGAATGCAAGAAAAAAGAGAATCATTAGTCATAAGAATTTTGATAAAGTTCAAGATCCCAATGAGGGACCTCAATCATCCATCATGCAATACATTTATTTGTTTTAGGCAGGAAAATGAGTAACTCACCCAGCCTGCTTTGGTATGAACCGGGCCATGAAGAGCAGCAGCGGTGTATTCCCTGAAGTATTCAGGAATCGACAAACCAAGGAAGAGGGAAACGCCCGTGATGAAGAGGTTCCGCATTGAGTTCATGTTTGTGAATTGTAAAAACGACAACCCCACCGAAGCTGGAAAAGAGTGACAAACAATCATACAATGAAAAAGAGAGATGGGAAGTAAAAAGCTTATTGCACCCAAAAAAAAAAGGGCCAGAAATACTCACCAACAAGGCCGAACATAACACAATATACAGCTGCAAATATTGTGAAAGGTATTGACGCAAATAATGCTCCAAATTTACCTATACGGATGAGAAAGGGATATATGCTATCAAGAATCAATTAAGTTGATCAATATGTGTCTTTCTGAAATGCTTAATAGTATTGCTTTACCCAACATAGAGAAAAAGATCATGAAACCAGCAGAAATTTGGATTACTCGCCGGCTGCCAACACGTGTGCTTCCGAGGAGACCAATATTTTCTCTAATTTCCATAAAAAGAAATTAATCAGTGAAGAGAACTCATACATGATCTACTACAGCTGAAGCAGTGGGGCAGTGGAGCAGTGAAGCAGTGAAGGCAGCCACCAAACTACTTACACAGAAACCGTAGATCCAGTAACAGTCCCGAACAATCCATCCAACAGGATTCCGATGCCCTGTAGATTAAATTCCCTGTAAGTTTCTTACAAAAGTTTTGCTAATACGCAAGGAGATGGGGTGAATTTAGACAAAATTTAGCAAAGACATTTGAGGTGTTTGCGTTGGCTTTTACTTTTGGCTTTTACTTTTGGAGAAGTAAAAAGTTATAGTAAAATGTTAGTGTTTGAAATTAATAATTAAAAATATCAAAAAGTTACAGAAGTTAAGTAAAGGTCGTTTTTAGTTTTTTTCTTTTTTTTGTTTAACTTTAAAAAATTAAAAGAAGAAGCACTATTTCTAAACACACCAAAACAACTAAAATTTAGCTAAAAATCGAAAACACTTTTTTGGAGTGAGCTGATATGACTTGGTTCATTTGTGTACTCCAGACTAGTAATGGTTACAAATTCACATGGTCACAAGATAATCCAATGGTACATAATTCAGAGTTCCATTTGCTAACCTGCCACCCTATTCCACGGCTGAGAACATGAGCAGGCGGTGGTGTGGCGCTAGCCAAACGAGATGCTGCCTTATATGCTCCGGTTGACTGCAGAAACAAAAGCCCTTAGCTATTATATGCAGATCATTAAATTACGTTGGAATTTTCTAAATGCAGGGGTTTTACCTCAATCAAGGAGACTAGTACAGCAGACATCATTCCAAATGCATGGCTGGCATCAAATGTAGGTGTGCCCCACTGGAGCGGATATGGGATTTTGATCCTAAGGCAATAATTTTAAAGACAACCATGAGTTCTAATGTATGTTATGTCAGACCAAGAAAAAAATCACATGACAACATAAAAGCCCGGGCTTTGCTTGTTTGGTTTTAGGGTGAATTGTGGAAAATGTTTTGGAGGAGTATTAGATTCCCACATTGATTAACTTTATGTGTAGTAGCTTTGACATGGTTTTGAACAAACCTCACTTCTATAACTGGCTTTTAGAGTGAGTTAGACACAAGGTTCATTATTTGATGTGGTATCAATGCTATCAATTCCTGATATTGGGATTTGGGCCACCCATTTCATATTATCCCATGAACCAAATGTGGTGTTAGATTACTACATTGGTTAAGTATGTTTGTTGTGGTCTTTTTATATGATTTTGAACAATCATCGTCTCTGGAGCTACATTTTTGGGTGAGTTAGGCTTGAGACCATATAAAGAGACCCTGCATATACTTAACCAATGTGGAAACCTGATACACCTCAACCATATTCACTTTTAAAGCCAGCTCTAAAAGTAGTGGTCATTTCTTTGATAGGGAGTATGTTTTGGGAGTGAGAACAAAGGAATGTGCCAAGTATTTGTTTTTATTTTAGGACAAGGGGGAAAACGGTTTGGGGATGAAATTGTTTGTTTTTAGAAATGAAATTTCAATTTTTACGAGCTATAAATGAAAATGCAAATTTAATAAATTTGTAAACATAAATTTTAGAATTTTTAATTAGTAAACTTTTTATATTTATATATATAGATATGAGAGGGTGAGAGGATGGAAAATGAATGAATGAAGTGAACAGACGATTAAAAAGAAAGGGGTAGGTGTGGATAATAGGGCGTAGGATTTTACGTGTTCTGGATAGGGAGTATTGGGGATTAAATGAGTATTTTGAGTGTTAAAATTGAGGAATGTGCCACGATGCTTGGAAGTGTGCTGAGAATCAGAGAATGTTTTGGAAAAAATGGAAAAACCAAGGCTCAGATTTTCTTGTTTGAGTCGAGTTCCTTATGCAACCATAACGATGGACTACCCAATCGGCAGGCTAAAGCAAATGTGTAGTCAAGGTTTGACGACCGCCAACAAACATTGCCCGTGAGCCCAAAAAGCGTGATGGCAGGGAGCATACTAAGGCCAGTAAGCATGCACACGCAAAGAGAGAAAGGAGAAATGTTGTATGTTGCCGAAGCAGAACAAATTTATTGACACTAATTACCATGGTGCAGAAGAAATGAGGTCGGCTTTATCCGTGCGGCAGTTTTTCTGCGTTAGCTCTGGCCGATGCCTGTATGTGCCACTAGCTGTCAGGAGGTGTGCATAAGCCCATATAACGGTGACTGAGATGAGAAGAGCGAATCGCTCCAATACAGGGAGTTGCTTCACTTGAAAGCGCTTCAAGTACTGTGTGTGCAACATAAATAACATCAGACATCAGCATAGTTTCTAGAGACAGTTCCAACTAAAAAGTGTCTAGTGACTCTGAATCATGACAGTTTTGGAGTTGGATTTGGAAAAGAATATTTAAGGATCCAAATATGGTTGTTTTGAAGATATCTAAGATTTATAGCAATACCTGGGAGAAGGCAACAAATAGTATCAACATAGGAATGCCAATTTCCACACACTGGCCTACCTGAAAACAGTGCATCAGAAACATATACTTATTAGAAGCCAATTATGACATTCTACAAACATTTATTTCAGCATCAGAAACTTGTTTTCGAACATACCACTGGAAAGCCTCTTTCAAGCAGACCAAAACCGACTAGGGAAATTACTGGAACCATCCCAAGTGGACTGAAAAACCTGAAGGAAAAGACCTTCTTTAACTTCATTCACAAAAGCAACATTTGCTGTTCTATAACATACAAGTGCTGTGCTTTACCTGAATTAAAAACTATACCTGGAACTTATAGCCCACAGCTGACTATAGCCCAAGATAATCTGCACGCTTGATGCTACTATTAGCGCACCCTGTATTGCTCGCATTGTGTTCAGAAATTTCTGCAAGTGAAACTAACTATCATCAGCTTTTTGTAAATATTATCAGTTAATAATTCGAGGAAGATAGAGGCAAAAAACCTTCTGCACTTAAATACAATGTTTCTAGAGCTTATTCAAGAAAATGCCATCCTTAAAATGATTAATCCTCCCAAAATGTCCTTAAAATTCCAAAGATTCATCTTATTACTGCAAGAGTCATTAATAGGGGGAAAATGTGATAAAATTCTAGCAGCAATTGTCCTTATTGGATCGTTCATTATTGGGCACATGCATAACTATAGAACGTTGG
>JACGDI010005819.1:64986-98396 GCA_014898725.1 Jacaranda copaia
TTAGTATGTAATACAAATAATTATTGATATTGAGTAATTATAGCTTTTAATTTGATAGAATGTAAAATAATATTTCCCTTGCAAATTTTATTTTTTTAATTATAATTATCAAATTTACAACGGATTTGCAACGGAAAAATTCGTTACAAAACACCAAATTTGCTAAAAAAATCCGTTGCAAATTTTTGCGACCAAAAATTTTGCAACAGATTTTTTTTGTCGCAAATGCCAATTTGCAACGGATTTTTGGCAAAATTCATTGCAAATTCCGTTACAAAAAGGCATTTTTTTAGTAGTGAATCCAATGGCATCATAATATAAATTGCGGATTTGTAAATTTTGTGAAAAATACAATTACAATCTTATTAAATTATTATTTCTAAAGGATAATTTTGAAATATTGATAAAATTTTTATCCAAACTATCTTTTTTATGTTGAATTCTCCGATTTATCCTTCAAACTATATTGTCAGTTTTTGTTGTTAGAATAATTAATAGGACAGATTATGTATACGTACAAAAATAATTTCTATTTTAAACATAAAACTGTCTTTGTTTTTACAATAATATATAAAACCTATATTGGCCAATAGATACAATATATTACTAATACTATCATAAGAATAGCCAAATAGGATTCAATCTCTTAACCCTTAGTTTGTAATTTAAGTTGAAATTTCAATTTTGCTCATCAACATACTCTATACTATATATAAGTTTAATTAATTAATCAAAGAAAAATTTTTACTTTTCTTTTTATATAACATTTTTTGCTGTTTAAATCATAATCATCTATTTTTTATATGTAATGTGTATTAGTTCGTATAATAAAAAAAATTATGTAATTGTATTGTTTAAGTTTAGAAAAATATCATTTTTTTGCCTCTTTGTATGATCACTATTCATGTTTTTATATATCATATATTAATATCTATATTGTTTATAAAATCTAGGGTTTTAATAACTATTTTGATATATTTAGTAATAAGATGATAAAATAAATTATATTTTATAAAATAAAGACCATAGAGTTTTATTTTCTCTTCTCCGATTTTACTTCTTTTTTTCTCAATTATCTCACCTTATCAAAAATTTCCTTTTATTTTTTCCAAGAATTTAAAAATACAATAACATTTACATTATTTGAAAATTTATATTTATTTATCTTAGACTTAAAAAATTTAATAAAAATTTTGAAATAAAACTAAAACTAGTAGTGATTGAATTATAAAATTTTATATATATAATTTTTTGATTTTTCGATTTTTTCGTTCGGCTAACCAAACCGAATAGGTTTTTTTCGATTTTCGGTTAAAAAAATAAAAAAATCAATTTTTTTAAAATGAAAAATAAAAAACCAAATCAAACCTAGTTTGATTCAATTCGATTTTTTTATTTTTGATCGATTCGGTTGATTTTGATTTTTTTTAAACACCCATGCTTTCTTATGATTTTTGATTCTAGAACCTGCATCTATTCGACCCTAAAAACTCTAGACTCGAACAAGTCCAACTAAATTCATCTTACTTGAAAGGTCACTTTCAACCTCACATCAACACTGAATGGAAGATTAAATTGCAAGAACCTTTTACTGGTTGTTGTTTACCACTTCGCTGAATATTTAGTGATAGTTGAAGACAAGAATTCATCAGAAGCAGAAGCAAAATTACACTTATGGTATGTTTGGATTATGCATTATACGTACAATTAGAATAAATAATAAATTATTATATATTTAATTTAATATTTATTTATATATTTTAAATAATTTGATGTTCAACTTTAATTATTTATTTGGCATAATTATCTCATTTAATAAGTTGAAAAACATCTCATATCCTAATGTCTTGATATATAAGTCAAGTTTGATCTTAAATGCATGCCGGGTCTTAATTATATTAAGAGCTTCTAAAAATTAACTAAATATTAAAATTATATTGGATTGTATAATGCAATATCAAAGCAAACAAACAAGCATTGTAAAACAGATGCCATTGGATTAAAAATTTTGATAGAAAGAAATTTAAAAAAAGTGCATAAGATAATATATCTTTAGTCGTTATACAATTTTCTATATGCGAACACATCCAAAATAGGTGAACACCTTGGCGATTCTGGCAATTCCGTCCTACTATATATTAACAACTTCTTTAATGATACAAATATCATACATAGATTGTTAGATTAAAACCTGATTGGTTGTGTTTTTATTCTCATTTTCTGTTTTCATCATTTTAGGATGTGTTTTTATTTTATCATTGTTTTTGTGTGTGAAAATGAAAATGTAATTAGATGAGAATTGTGAAAATTTTGAAAAAAAGATAGATAGAAAATAATATTGTAATGTAATAATGCTAAATATTTTAATATAATAGTATTAATAATTATTGTTTAATTGATTATGGGTCCAATTGTCTTGAAAAGATAGAAAAAGAAATAATTATTTAATAAGCTAGTGAATAATGATGTGATGAAAAATTAATATTAAATTTTATGTGGATCTCATTATTTTGAAATGATAAAAAAAAATAATATTTAGTTAATTAGTGAATTTTAATTATTTTTAAATAATAGGTATTATAGATTTTTTATAGGTACGAAAATGAAAATTGATATAGGATAATTCAACAGGCCCACGCCTAAGTTGGCAGTTGACCATCATTCAACCAGACTTCATACCTAGCAGACCCAGGCCCAATCAGTTATGGCCCAAGCTGGTAGTCTACCAGCTTGCGACCTTAGGACCCTTAATCTGGACGGATAGTTACAACCACCAAGACTTGACTTGGTTGGTTGACTTTAGCTAATGCACTGAAATTTTGAGTTTAACGTTTGATGACAAGGCTTTAGTGGGAAGCTGAACAGACGTGGTACTTCTTGTTAGCTCAACCCCTCGAACTCCATGTCCAAGAAAGATGACAGCCTCCTTGTCGCATTAATGATCCGTCAGGTGACACACCTTCACATTAATGACACATGTCTCTACCCATACCATCCTTTAAAGCGGCATGCATACTGGTACGCCACTAGTGTATCTCCTTGTCTTGAGAAGTAGGAGGCATTGCTACCTGAAATAGTACATAAGCATGAGAAGACCTAAAGGTCCCTAAATAGTGACAAATTGCCCACTCCAAATGATAGGGTATCATAGGTATATCAACCTCTTGAAAATGTTATAAATAGCCCATAGTTTGCCTCTTATAAGATTTGCACATTTCATCCTAAAGCCCATACTTTGTTACTCTATCTTTTAATCAATTACTGATTTGAACGTCGAAATGCTTTAGCCGATGACTCATTGGTAGCTTGACGTTTGCTGATTGGTTGCAGAACTCTATCCTAATATAACCACAAGTATTACGTTAGACTTGCGACGCGGTCGATTTCCTTGAATTCCAGCTTGTAATACCCCATAAATGGATTTCACCTTCATACAAAATAAATGATGTTTTCATTGAAAATGGTACAAATAATTATGTTTTTTATTTTTCAAATAGTGTAAAATAAAAAAGTATTATTATATAATACAAATAATCCGACTCTAAAAATTTGAACCAACAAATTTGAGATTCGTGGGTGCATAATTAAATAATAATAAAAAAGGGGCTAAACTTCAATTGTAAATATTGTATTTGGGTATGTCTTTTCAGAGTTTTGTCGCGTTGCAGGTCACAATCCCAACTGCTTTCCTTAGCTTTGAAGTATTGACAAATCTCATCTGCACAGTGCGTGAAAGAATATGTTTTGGATGCATCTTGATCCATACAAATTCAACTATTTTGCTTTAACCAAATTTAACAAATAAATAAATAAATAAAAAATAAAAAAACCCAACAACGGTCCATGGAACCAAAGCAACAATCATCCAACTTAAATATTGAAAATAATCAAAAAGCTTAAAGGATTCGCTTCACACCCCCCAAGCTTAAAGGTAAATGTTGTAATAATTTGACCGTTTATTAAATTAAAAAGTTCCAATCGAAAAATTTATCAATTCGTAGTTCATTGTTTTAATTATTAGTTGAATTATAATTGAACTGTAACGTCATGATATATATTTATATTATTATTATTTAAAAATTAATAAAATATTAAAATACAAAATAATAAAATACTAAAATATAAAATATTTTTAATCAGATCGTAATTAAACCGTGACGTCATAATTATGATATATATTTATATTATATATTATTTAAAAATTAATAAAATATCAAAATATAAAACATAAAGAGTTTAAATGATATTGTTAACATCACAATCCAAATTTCACAATTCATAATATAAATAATCACGATAATTTAAATATTTTATGTTTAAATTTAAAGTTGAGAATGTATAAATTAATTCTAAACTTTAAGCTCTAAATTAATTCTTTTTTTTATTTTTAGATAACTTGTGAAAAGTATTTTAACATTCAAACTTTATATTTAGACAAAATAATAATAATATAAATAAAGAAATTGATAATGATTTGAATAGTTCACCAATCTAGTCAGCTGGTTTCAACAAAATATGATATTTTTTTAATTTTCTAATTTTTTATAAAAAAAATTGAATCGATTTAATTATGTTTTTTCTGATTGATTGATTTGATCCAATTTTTTTAACAAATGTATCCCACAAAATGGATTTATTCTTTCTTATTATAATTTTTTATCAAAATTATTCAACCTATTAATATAATTCTAAAATTGAGCTATAATCATCTTAGCCAAAAGAATATTCAATTAATACACTTAAATTCTTTAATCAAAACGTATATACTAACAACTATTTAGTCCAGAAAGAATATCACAATCATTTTTCAGCTCATTTTCTGTAACTATAATTTCAAAGTTTGAAAATGCTGAAGGATCCAGAGCAGAATGAACACCAAAAACAAATTTTCCACTAATTCACGTACTGAAACTAATCCGAAACAGGAATTTAAGGAATAACAAGCGAAAGAAGCTGCCCAAATACCTCTTAATTATTCTAAAATTCTTTATATATATTTACATAATTAGATCCTACCATGATCAAGATCTCTCTTCCTCCCCCATTCTTGCATGCAGAGCCTAAGTTTCTTGCCCGCCGCCAGGAAATCCACCGCCTGCTGCGGCGTAAGTATCCTTACAACTTCCCTCAAAGTGTCCAGCCTCAACTGATCAGCCTCCTCCAAGATCTCCGCCATCGCGCGGCCATGTTTATCCAGCGCCGCATCCACGTTGCCACAGCTGGATCCACAGCCGCGGTCGTCCGATTTCATAGCGATCGACGCCAGTGGGTGGTCCAGTAAATCCTCCTGCAAACTCGCCATCCGGGTCGACAGCTTCCTCTCTTCCCCTATCGTTTTTCTCTGCAAATCGTTCACCATGCACATTTGCCTCCCGGAAAGCTCCCCCAGATTCCCAATTCTCTCGCCCCGGAGAAACTCGGAGAGTTGGGACTCGATTTCCACGCCGCAGAGAGCGTAAATCAGGCGGATATAGGAGGAGGGCCGGCAGCCGCCGATCCAGAGGACCGATCTCTCGAGCGAGGTGCACCAGGTGGGCGCGAAATAGGGCGAGACATCGGCTCGAGCCATCAGGCTTCGTTTTTGCATGTAATCTTGGAAATGGTTCATGATTTTCCCGATCAACTGGGTCAATTCGGCGTTTGTGGTGCACCCATTTGCAATGGCTCGGTTGAGCTCTGAGAGTTCTTGTTCTTGGAGGTTCATCCACTCCTGATAGACGCAGGCTTCCTTGCTTTGATCACTTGTCGCCATTTTCGATAATTCTGTGGAAAAATCCGAGGAAGAGAAAAGAAAGTGCTACTTGAATGTGGAATTAATGCCTAGTGTGAATAAGAAAGACGTCGTATTGGACAAAGTAAGGATGCGATACATAATGAACTTTGAATTTTGTTCTATCTGTTTTTGTATATATCTGTGTGGAAGAAGACAAAATCTTCATTCAAGCCCTTTTTCGGAGATAGCTTTTTGTTTTTCAGCCTTGTGCTGATCTTGAGAGCGAGCAAGCCAAAAATGCCTCTTCTTTTCTCCTTTCTCACGTTTGGAATAATTAGGCTTTGTTTGGTTTTGTGATGATTTGAGAAAGAGATTGTTTTGAGGAAAAATTATATTATTTTGATTTTATTTTGGAAGGAATTATTGGTATTGATAATTTAAATTAATATTACTTTTATATACATCAGTGGGCTGCAAATATAATTTTATATTATTATCGATTTGAAAAATAATAGAAATGTGTTTTGGGTGTTTTATGGGCATCATATTGTGATTTACGAGAAAGAATTAAGGTGTTTAGTTTCATTTCTTCTATTAAAAAATAATCTAACAAAATAAAATTTCAAAAAAAATTTAATATTTTTTTCTATATTATTACATAATAATGAGAATAGTTGCAGTTTGCTACTATAATAAAGGAGATAATTCGAGTTTAATTATGGTGGATCTATTCTTGAATTAGGAGAAATTAAGGGTTCAAAATAAGTAGCTTAACATCCCAAAGGCAAAATTTAGTATGTCCCTTCCAATTTATCCTGATGAGGAAAATAGAGATATATTATATATATAACTAAATCTATGAGGAGGTATGCTATTTTTTAAAATTCCTCGAAATCCTAAGAAATATTTGGTTATATTTTCTTAAAATAAAATTATTTTCGAAAAATATAATCATACCATCATTTTACCTTCAAAACAATAAAAAAATATTTCTCAAAATACCATTTCCTATCCTTCATTATCCCCACAACTTTTCCATTTTCAAATATATACATATATATTATATATATGTCATATATATTATTATTATTATTCTAACAATAAAAAATACTCAATTCTACTTCCACCCCCTCTCCAAAAAAAAGAACATTGATTTGATTGCTATGGAAAAAAAATGTCTTCTCAAAAGATAAACAAACATACCAAAACTCTTCAAAACTAATTTTTAGCTATTTCTCAAAATATAATAAAACTTCTATTACATTTTCTAACATAATTTTCAAATTCTCTAATATTACTTTTAATATTTATTTTTTTCAAAATATGCATTAAAATTACACATAAAATATAACCAAATATTGCCTAAAAAAATCTCTCCGAAATCCCATTCTTTATAGTTTTCTTGTCGGAAGAAATCAATGCTTCTAAACTATATTTGTGTCTTTGGAAATTTCACTGTTTTCAAAATATAACAGCTCCGTTCCAACTACAAACATTTAAAGATTCTTTTTTTTAAAAAAAAAGTAAAAAATTGCCATTCGTTTGTGTGCGAAGCAGCAAACACGAATGGTTTCAGCATAGTGTTCATTGCACCTTAACCGACAGTGCATGAATTATAGTTGTTTTCTTGAGGTTTGTCGCATGTGATGATTACATCACTAGTGTATCTGTGGACCTTTAATTTCCTCGAAGTGCATCTATGCTTTCTTGTCGTTGTTGTCCTATTCAAGGCTTTTGCTTTAGTGCTTTGTTAGGTGTTCTTTTGATTGGTTTAGGGAAATCATCTTGAGTATGTTTGAATTTGTTTTGCGCGTTTTTTGAGGTAAAAAACAATCTTGAGAGGTGACTGGAGAAATGTGATGGATATCTACTTATATTTCGAGAGTAGTTAGAAGTTGTTTTGAAGTGAATTTATATGCTCCTTTCTTGATTTATTTTGCGAAGGTGGGGACAGATTCAGAACTAAAATTATTGAGGGTAAAAATTATAAAATATAAATGTTATAATTTATGAATTCAAAATGCATGTTGTTATTAAAGTTGATCACTATGTTTTTTCATATCGTGATATTTATTAATGGTCCAATCAATATCAAAATTTCTAATAATACTTTTTTCAATATAAGTAACGAAAAAATAAGTTAAAATACCATCTTTCATCTAATTTTTAAAGTGTATTTTTGATAAATATATTTTTAAACAAGTAAAATATAAGTGTCCTAACCTAAGCTAACCTAATTGTAAATTATGTAATTGTAAAGATGGATCTTAAATTTTTGCTTTAAATTTTACAAAATTAAATTACGTAAAGAATGGATAAAAGTTATTACTAAAATTTTAAATATATGTAAATTAGAAATTATTAAAAAAATTAAAAAATATATATATAAATGTTGGGAGATTATTACTAAAGTTTAAAAATATATAGAAATATTAAAAAAGGTACAAAAAAATTTGGGCCTTGCTCCCCAGAATCCGTCACTGCGTAAAGGAACATTTTTTATTGTAATTATCAAGTCAATAGGCATTTTGTAGGATTGCTAGGGTGATAACGAGATTTTCATTTTTTTGTATCGATAGGATAAATGTGAGGTGATACGATGTACTTGTTTAATGGTTCAATGAGGAAAAATTGCATTTTTAGTCTCATACAATGGAGATATGTGTAATTTTAGTTTTTTACTATCTCAAAATTTAGAAAACATATCAAAATTTTAAAAATATTGTAAAATTGGTTCCAAAAGTTAATTTCCATCCAAAAATTTAATGGAGAAAGTGCGTATGACGTGCGTTGCCCTAGTGACAAAATTGCACTTTTCGTCCCATACATTAGGGGGGTTGCAACTTTAATTGCACTATAGATAAATTAATTTTTAGCTAATTGAGAAATGTCATGAATAAAATAATATACTAATTATTAATTTAAAATTTTATATTTATATTTTGAGATTTATAAATTTAATTTTCAAATATAAATGGTTAATTTTAATTAATAATTTGATATTTTTTTTATATTCAAATCAAATATCGATATGTGTCAAAGATGGAGTGTCAAATCTATTGACCAATTAAATCAAAGATATTTGATATTATTTTTTAATATTTGATATTGTCAAATCAAATATATCCGATATTATCTAGGTGTGTAAATGAAATGAGACTATTCACGAACGGTTCGAACTCGATTCAATGAAAATTTGAATTCAACTCAAACTTAAATGAACCGAATTGAGTCAAGCCGAGCTAAGCTTAATGGTATTTGACTCAACAGATTCGCAAGCTTAAATGATCTTTTTATAATAATAATAATAACTACCGAGCCAAGCTCAACCAAGCTCAAGTTTAGTTGTTTAGGTTCAATTCGACTTGTTAACACCCCTAAATTATTTTCCCTTAATATTTAATATTATCTTATTGAGAAGATAACTATCAAAGATGTTCAAGATTATATGAGATCTCCCATTAAACACCTATATAAAGGGATAATCCGAGCTCATTTGACACAACATTAATTCCAGCAAGTGAGAAAAATTTAAAAGAGTCCAGCAATTCTCTCAAGCAAATTCAAGGAGATCTACAATGTTCAAAGAGTTCTTCGGAGCTTGTATATTTTTGGCATTTCATTCGAGATTAAAATGCGAAACCCTCAAATTGACATTATTTTTCTTCAAATTGAGGGCTTAAATTTGGTGCTTGGTGGGTAGGGGTGTTCATTGGATCGAATTTACCTGATGAATCCGATTACCTAAATCAAACAAACTTAATTGGTTCGAATTGAATCGGATAATCGGGTCCAATCAAGTAAAATCCAATCAAAATCAATTAACAATTGGTTCGGACTCGGGCTCAATTTTGTGTACCCGACCTACCCAACTCGATCCGACTACTGGATTAAAAATTAAAATATAATATATATATATATATATATATTTAAATGGTCATATAGTACACTTATTTCAATTTTTTGGTCATATAGTATATAAACTAGTTTCAATATTGATGCTGCAAAATGCTGTGAGTAGAGGAAATGAAGGTTGGATATTATTCTAGGCTTGGGATCTGCAATCACAACATACGTTAAACTAGTCGAGGTGCCCCGACTAAGGCACTTCGACGCTCAAGTTAGTTCTGGTAGTGAGGGTAATTGAGCAGAATATAAAGGATACAGGTATATAGTGTAAATGGCATTACCTTGAGTGTGGCTTGGTTTGGAGTATTTATAACTTTCTGCGGGTGTGATTTTACTCAAGTGCCCTTATCAGGTGTACTAACCTTTATCCCTGTCAAGGGATTAGGAGTCATTCTATGTTCAAATCTCGGTATTGTGCCAGGTGGCTGAATCTCCTATTTTTCCGAATAAACCGCGCCAGAAGGGGCATATTTTTGTCAAAGTTGTTGGCATAGTTGTTAGAATTGTTGGTAGTGGTTACACCAGCTGCCACATGTCCTTGGTGCCAAGGGCCCGACCTGTCAGTTAATATGCACGGCGAAAATTCAAGTGGACACTGGGGGTCGATTCATGTCAACCAAATTCACATGCTCGACTCTTTGGGGTAGTCCTTAAGTCGATACGAGTCAACCACAGGCCTTACATAGTGAGGTCGATACGGGTCGACCAAATAGATTTACACTTGGGCCTCGTGGGTTGTGTCGTTAGATGTTGGGCCTATTGAGCTATCCCATATCAAATATTTTACCTACTTAAAATTGAATTTTTAATTATTTCATTAATTGAAATGTAATATCAAATCAAAATAATATCTAATTTTCAAAAAGTAAAATTAAAAATAAAATTGAATAGGTATACTCAACTACCCAATCCGAACCAACCCGATCTAAATTGGATTAGTTTGGTTTGGGTTTGGAGATCCAATTTCATTAAACCCGATTCAACCCAAACAAATTAAATTTAATTGGTTTGGATCGATATTTTCTACAAACTCAACATGACCCGTGAACACCCTTGTTGATGGGAGATCTTAGATAATCTTGAACACTTTGATAGTTATTTTTTCGATGAGATAATATCGAATACCAAGGAATAATATCGGATATATTTGATTTGATAATATCAAACATTAAAAGACAATATCAGTATCAAGAGATAATATCAAATATTTTTGATTTAATTGATCCATAGATATAGATACTCTATCTTTGACAGTTGTTGAATATAAAATAAATACTAAATTAATAATTAAAATTAATTATTTATCTTTTGAAATTAAATTTAATAAATCCCAAGATCTAAATAAAATTTTTTTAATTAATATTTAGCATATTATTTTACACATATCACTTTTCAAATGACTGAAAATTAATTTTTCTACAGTGGGATTAAAGTTGCACCCCCAACGTATAAGACTAAAAGTGCAAACCAGGATCCTATTACTAAATGGCTGCGCGCGTCACACATGCTTCCTTGGTTAAATTTTGGACCAACTTTGCAATGTTTTTGGAATTTTGGGACCTTTTTTAAATTTTGAGAAAGTGTGAGACTAAAGTTGCATACTCCCTTATCATATGGGACTAAAAAAAGTAATTTTACCGTTCAATGGTGATTATGGGCCTCAAGTAGGGCTGTAAATGGATATTCGAAAATTTATTTACTATTCACATTCGAATCAGTTTATGGGGCTATTATCCGTATCCGTTTAAAGTGGATTTTATTCGTATCCGATAAATAGACATCTAACTGTAAACGGATACGAATATGGTAAATGTCTATCCGATTCGTTTAATATCAACTCCGAATACATATATGTTTGATATATCCATTTATATATTCAATTATCCATAATTTAATTAAATCCCTTATTCGTATTCGATACATAATATTAAAAAAATATTATATATAATATATTATATTTTTATGTATTTTAATATATAAATAATATTTAAAAAATTACCATATATAATATACTATTATACATAATAAATTATTTTTAGTTTTTTAATATGAAATTTCATAATCTATATAAATAAATATATGTATAAATTAGTAATTAAAGAATTAATTAAAAAATTAGACGATAATGATGATAATTGAATAATATTAAATCAAAAAAAATTGAAAAATCAATATATAAATTATAAAATTAATCAATATATAACAAATTAATGAATAATTAAATTTTAAAATTAAAAAAAATTAATTACTACAATAAAATAAAAATTTTCTTTGATCTTTAAAGTATGCTAATTTCATTGTTTGTTTGTTGTTTTTTCTAGATTTTTTTTATATTATTTATTTGATAATTTTTTTAAATAAAATTTATTAGAAAAAAATGCATTTTATTATAAGTTAATGGATTCGGATATTCCGATATTCATAAACGGATATTCGAAATAATTATAATCGAATATGGATATATCTGAATTCGGATGATATCCGGTGGATACGAATTCGGATGTTAATAAAAAATATCCATCGAATACGGATATTATAAAACTTAAACAGATACGAATACGGATATGAATACAGCCTATCCGATCCATTTAATATCCATTTACAGTCCTAGTCTCAAGGATACCTATTTCTTTTGACGAAAGAAAATTATTTTAATAATAAAACTTTTATTGCAAACTAAATGATTAAAGAAAAATTCTTATAACAATTTGTTTCTTTAATTGAAAATGTTTATGTCACAATAAAATTTCAAAAACCAAAGTGACTACTTAATGAGATCAAAAAGTGGATACAAGAAGTGGTCAGGTGTGATGCGATTCCGTTAATTCCAAACAGAGAGCGGTGTGTTCAGTAGCTTGTAACTTAGTAGCATCAGTGTACCTAATTACATGGGAGATCTCACATTCAAATCGAAATCATACGAGTTTGAACTCGTATAGATGTCTTTGTGTAGCTTATATACATTTAGTTGTGCAGTTTGTACTTCGATTTACTTAATTTGGTAATCGAATTCTATTAACTTATTGTAAGGATAATTTTATTGATTTGATAATTAAGTTCTATTGATTCATGTGTAATATTCTAAAAAAAAAAAAAAAAATACGCACACACAGAGAGGACTCTTCAAATTTCAAACCACAATTTATTTAGTAGTATAAATTGACATAAACAATTTGATATCTTGATTCGAGCAAGCTGGGAGTAGTTTATATTATAAGAATAGAATTATGGAAAATAAATACAAGCATCGTATAATATAGTAAGAATGATGCATTTTAATGACAAAAATTTAGTAAAAGAAAAAAAAACCGGTCTTATGTTTTAGTCCAAATAGTATAGGACATGTAAAATTTTATGTGAACAGTGGATAAAAACAAAGGCTTTATTGATGCAGCATAAGACATTCGAATTGAACTTACGACGAACACCAAAATCATAGTGCCTTCCTTTTTGTGTAAAAATAATTAAAATTCGAATACGCCACGTTTTACTAAGAACACATTTTCTGCTCCCAAAACACAGGGAAAACTTCATGAAAATACATTTTTTCAATGTTTTGTGAGATGGGTGCACTAGAAAAAGAGTTGTTGGACATTCGACAAATCTTTTTATTTATTCACACACGTGTATAATAAAGCTATCAATAAGTCGGATTTGAATCGAATTTATATCCGAATTCGACTTAATATCCTATAGAATCTTTGTTGGTCAATACCATATTCGAAATCCAATAAAAAAATAACTTGATTTAATATTTTTTTTCTTTTTTCCTTTTGGATTGTATAAAAATATTGTATTTATACAATAAATTTACGTTATATTTGAATTTTTAATAATTTTTTATTACATATTAGCCCAAAAGTTAAATATGTAAATATTAAACCCTTATTTCACATTATATTAATATATAGATGAATTATTATACATTATTATATTTGATATTTTATCATTATCTCTTTTATTTTTTAGGCTAAAAACTTAATATTAATAGTGTAATATAAATATTAATATAGGTATTAGGTTAATATAATATATAGAATTTATTTTAAAATCTTTATTAATATTATATATAAGAGTATTGATTTAATAAAATATTATTAAAATTTGGATTCGAATTTTTAACGGATCGAATTGCTTAATTTCGTATCCGATTTATTTTCGAATTATGAATATTTATAATCAAATCTTATCCATCAAATATTTTAATTGAATAAAAATTTTAAAATTTCAATCAAATTCAGATCGAATTTGAATTAAAATCTAATTGATCGATAGTCCTACATATATATCAGAGGTCCAAAAACCCCAGTCCAAGAATTGAAAATTGTATAGAGCAATGCAATCTAACGCACTTGGATCAGATCACAAATTCCAAGTTCAAAACCCAAATACAAACTCCGGCCCAAACGTGGATGGTTTTTGACTGCATTCAAGGGCTCCGACAATCCGTTCTGTTTTCTAAGCCCAAAGCTTCTTTATGGGTCACTTTTGTTGGGCCTCCTTTCAAGAGCTTGGGCCAGAGTCGCTCCAAATGAAGAGATGAAAGGTAAAAGGGGCCCAATTATGCAGCTCTAAGGGAGCACACTTGATTTTGGTTAAACTAGAGTCTAGGGTTGTTAATATATCTAACTTTAATTCAAATTCGATCTGAATACAATTTGAATTTTAAAAATTTTAATTGATTAAAATATTTAATAGATCATATCCTATTATAAATATTCATAATATAATATAAGTGGATCGAATATGAAATTAAATAATATGATTCGTTAAAAATTCGAATCCAAATTTTAATAATTTTTATTAAATTAATACTTTTATATATAATATTAATAAAGATTTTAAACTAAAATTTTTATATTGTGTTAGCCTAATGTCTATATTAATGTTCGTATTGTACTATTGATGTTGAGCTTTAATCTAAAAATAAGTAGCATATTGAAAAAAATACCAAATATAATAATGTACAATAATTTACGTATATATTAATATATTATTATATAATGACTTAGTATTCAAATATTTAATTTTTAGGCAAATAAGTGATAAAAAAATTTAAAAATTCAAATAAGAAAAAAAAGGGAAAAAATATGAAATTGAGTAAGATCTTTTATCGAATTTTGGATATCCATCCGATTCGGATATGATATTGACTAACAAAGATCTTGTAAGATATTGAGTCGGATTTGAATATGAACTTTAATAATCAAATTCGCATTCGAATATAGCTTATCCAATTTAAATTCAATCCGTTGATAGTCCTACCAGAGTCAACCATATGATTAAAATGGAGGGATGCAGTTTGATTAGTGTATTAGAAATGTAATCGAGTCAAGTCGAATTAAATTTGGGGGAAATTTCTGAGTTCAAATCTGACATGACGAAACTCGAGCTTGACTCAATTCAACCTGATTAAGTATCAATTATTAAGTGAGTTTTAAACAATTGTAAATTAGAAGTCAAACCCAAGTTTAAAATAAAATGATAGTCATATAATATATTTATTAAAAATAATATTAAAATATATATATCAAGCTGCGAGTATCGAACTTAAATATAGATGTTTTGAGATCGACTTGAAATAAAAATTTAATTTAATTTAATTCGACAATTCAGGATAATTCAATTTCAGCTCTTAAGAGTCACCAGGCAACACGATTAAAGAACTTGTTAACAAAATATTTTCATAAATTTGGATATATAATAGATTTTCCATTAGGTAATAACGTGAAAGAGGTCATACTCCACGGGGGTACACGCATTTGCTCTCCTGCTGACACGTTCCACTGAGTTTTACACCATGCGTATGCATCCCTCTTCTTCTCGGTCAAAATTACAGAGATTTTTATGTATGTATTTATGTATATATTGCCTGCACATATATATGAGTGTGTGTGTGTGTGTGTGTTCGAAGTCACCACCTTTCACATGATGAAAGTTGCTGCGCGTAAGCCATGCAGAAGCCACGCATTTCCCAATCAAAGCCACTGCCTTGCAGCGTGGCTTAGCCCCTCGCGCTACATCTGGTCACTCTCTTCCCTTAACAGCACACACCTAAGACATAAACCCTCTCCATATATATAAATAAACCCCATTTTCCATTCCTAAGTCCATCTTCCTCAGAAAAAGAAATAAGAAAATGAGAACCCAAACTGAGGAGAAGTTCTCAGAGTTCCACGGGAAATGGATGACCCAACTCGAAGATCTTCTCCAACTTCTTCTAGTAGATTCCAGAGACAATTCTCAGGAGGCAGCCCACGAGTCTATAGTTAATAAACTCACGGCTCATTACAAGGAGTACTATACATTCAAGTGGGCTGCAGCCCATGAAGATGTCTTGGCCTTCTACGCTCCCGTTTGGTTAAGCCCTTTTGAAAATGCCTATCTTTGGGTCACTGGCTGGAAGCCCTCGATGGCTTTTCGGCTTCTTGAGTCTCTGACGGAGGCTCAGCCGGCGGCGGTTGGAGATCGGAGGCTCTCCGGGATGACTGAGGAGCAGGCGAAGAAGATTGAGGCTTTGAGAGTGAGGATAAAGATGGAGGAGGAGAGGGTGGAGAGGGACATGGAGAGGCAGCAGGTGGCCATGGCGGACAGGAAGATGGTGGAGTTGGCGAGGCTGGAGAGACGAGCCAAGAAGAACGGTGGCTCGGTGGCTGTAAGCCAGGTGAATGGGTTGGTGGAAGCCGCGCTGAAAGGGATGTTGGCTGGGTTGGAGAAAGTGATGAAAATGGCAGATTGTGTTCGGCTGAAGACACTTAAGGAGCTGCTGGAAATTTTGAGTCCCATGCAGCGAGTGGATTTCTTGGCTTCAAAGTCAATGCTTCAAATTCAGATGAGGAAATGCGGGAAAAAGATAGAAGAAAAGTGTCTTAATGATATAAAAAATACTTTGTAACAAAAATATTTTAAGAGTTAGTACAAAGTTAGCTATACAGCCAGGTGTATATGTAGATTCCTTTCTTGTCTGTGTAATAGGTTACATATTTGCTGCCTGCTTCTGTAATTTTTCCTAGCTTTCAATGGTGCATAGAATTCTTAATCCTTGGGGGCCCTGACTAAGAAAATTAACTACAAGATCTTGACTGGAAAAAAATGCCAAAAATAGAGCATTTGTCACAAAACTCTGCTCCTCAACATTGATTTTTACATAAACTGCAATAAAAAAGAATACATTTATTGAAATATGTGGAGATGACAACATTGTCTCAGTCTGACAAAACAAAATTCGAAAAAGAATCAAATAATTTAAAAATAAGAATGGGATGGTATAATAAATAAAGGAAATGGGAACTCCTAAATTTTGGTGCACTTTGTTGAACTGAAAGCATAGTGTCTCCATATCTTTGTGTGTAGTAAATTGAGATATATTTGACTTACCCAAAAGGGGTGTGCAGTCTAATCAGATCAAGCTTGCTCAGCTGATAATATCTCAAGCTCCGCCCACCAAAGGGGAGAGAGCCTTGGAGTTGCTGCTTCTGGCGATATTTCTATAGCCTGTTTAAGCTTGTTGATGACTTCTTTCATGGAAGGTCTTTTCCGCGGATCTTCTTGGGTGCAACTTTGGATGACCTCACACAGGACTTCAAGCTCATTTTGTTTGAAAGACTTTAACGTTGGATCGATCAAGTTGCTTACGGTCTTCTTGTCATTCAAGTACTGCACAGCCTGACAACAGTTCCAAACAATCAGGATTATATAACTGTCATAAATTCAAACCTAAAAGACAAACGCATATGAGTAAGACATTGAGTAAATATGTACCCAGTTCAAGATATGTCCGTCCTGTTCTGAATAAGGGAGCTTTCCAGAAATTGTTTCAAGCAATAAGATTCCGAAACTGTGAACATTTGTATCAACATCAGCAAGTGGGGGCAGTTCAGAGTGCTCTGAGTCATTTTCCACAGGGTTCTTTGACTTGGATACTATCTCTGCCCAAAAGCTCATATCTGCAATCTGAAAAGGGAGGTTTTCACTGTTTAAAATGGAATCAAGCAAAAGTTTATCCTAAATATAATCGGCTATACTATTTCACAGACAATACTTAAGCACTCATTAAGACAAAGAAGCCTACTTTAGTAGCATAATCATCTGTCAACAGTATTTCTTTGGAAGTCAAGTTGACATGTGAGATCGGTGGATTTAGATCATGCATGTATTGAAGGCAGTAAGCAGCCCCCATGATTATCCTCATTCTTGCGTTCCAATCGAGATGTTCAACTTCTTTAACTGAAGAAAACCAAGAACATTTGTATAATAAATAAAATAAATTATTAACCTATCCAAGAATGTAAAGAATTGGCATTGCCCACAAAGTTTACCATGCAGATGCTCGAAAAGAGTGCCATTTGGAGCATACTCAAAAACCATCATCCTTGTTAAAGGCTCATCCTCCTCACAGTAACCAATAAGATTAACGAAATTCTTGTGATTCACTCGTGATAAGGTATCAATCTACAGTAGTGGTAAAAGCAAAATGAAAAGTTTAGGATAGTTTTGTGCTATAGATGATCATGTGTCATCAATGGAGTAAAAAATTATCAGCTAACCTTCTTCCTAAATACCAATTCTGAACGTTTCGACCAGTCTTTTAGAGAACCTATAGCAGTTGAAATAACAGCAATTTCCACTCCACTAGATAGAGTTCCCTTGTACACTGTGGCCACACCATCATTAATACTAATAATATTGCTGAAGTCCTCACATGCAACTTCCAGCTCAGCTCTGTTCAACTTAGGAACCCCTACAAATGAAACATATTCATTCCAATAAATATGCTGGGAAAAAAAGAAGCATAAAATGCATAACAACAGCTTCAAACAAAAACGAGAACCATAAAGTTTCCACATCACATAAGAAAAGCATACCCGTAATAAAGGCTTTCTGCAACTGCCCACTCAATCCAGTGCTCCAAGGACCAATAGTTCTTGCTGCTCTGCTTCGGCAGATGACAAGCAAGGATATAGCAACAATAAGCAAGAAACCTAAAACAGATAACCCCACAATAAGCTTCAGAGAATCCCCAGACTTTTCAGTTGGTTGACTAGCAGCACCAGGATTAGTTGCGTCAGGAGTTTTATGCTCTTGACTTGTAGATGAGGGCAAAGGAGCAGGAGATAGTTTCTTGCTCTTTGGAATTGCAGGGAATGAACCACTGCTTCTGCTTGGAAGAGAAATGGCAGGTTCCAGTTGGACAGGTGTCCCAATGTTGGGAGGGAGGGCAGCAAGGTTACTCGACAGTTCAACTAGTACCCGACGCATACTATTCGTCTTATTCTCTACATTCCAGATGACACCTGACTTGGGTAAATCTGGAAAATGCAATAACCAATGGATGGCTCATCAGAGGTATACCAGTGGAGCATCATCAGTTTAAGAAGAAAAGGCAAGATGCCATTGCTAACCTGTTAGATTGTGGCGAGTGTCATCAGCATTTTTATGTGGTGAGTCCCTTGTAAACATGAACCTTGGAAAAAGATGCCATTTTGTGAATAAGATTCCCTAGGGGAAGATGGAAAACTAGTGCAAATGAACACGACTGAAGATGATTACTCACAGTGGGAACAGATTGAGGTAACGAATTATGGTCCAGGAATTTGATTTCTGTGATTGTTTTAGAACACTTTGCCAGATGCTGTTCCAAAAATGCATGTTAGGAAGACAGTACCAAAATATGGCAAACCATATGTGCCATTCAACGAGTAGCTAAAAGCTAGAGAGAAATTGAATATAAGTTAGATTTGTATTTATATTAAATAAAAAAAAAATCTGAAAGCAAGTTTTCTCTGTCTGCCAAAGAAAACCAGCAACATGACTCTACTGGACCAATAAAATCCCTATGGTGAATCAAATGGCATAACTACTAAGAATGCACATTTATAAGTATATTAAAACGGCAAAAATTTTCTATTCATGCAGTCAGGACTATATCTCACCAGTGCCCAAATTTTCTATTCATGCAGCCAACTCCATTGGCAGCAGTTGTAAGGATCTCACCACAGTGTAAATGAGTTGGCAAACCAAGTTTTCCAATCTCCACAGGAACGCTTCCTTCAAATCTATTATTACAGAGCAACCTAGAGCAATACACACAAATTAGCTGAGGTGAATAATATCTCTAGGAGCCTCATAAAACTTATAGGAGTCAGAAGTTTATACATACAAACGTTTTAGGGAATGCAACTGTCCTAACTCAGCAGGAACTTTTCCAGCCAACTTATTATCCCTCAAGTCCAAAACTTCCAGTTCTGTGAGCTGTCCATACGCTTGTGGAATGGTGCCAAAAAAATGGTTCTTGGATAGGTCACTTGTGAGACAATATCAGAATATATCATACTAAGTGAGGAAGTTCACAAATTATTGAAAAGCAAGAATAAAATAAAATGCAATCAACAGTAGAGGTGTCTAATTCTAATACAATATATGAGATATTAATTTATAGACAAAACAGTATCAAACTAACAGGAGCTGTAGTTTCCGAAAAGGAAATAAAGAATTTAAAGTGAAACGCTCCAGAGTGCATCTACAAAGTATCCATCGCACATAACATACTTGAGAGAACATAACTAAATTATAAATTGGGTACGAATTCTATGATTGAATGAGGTTTGAGAAAACTGAGACAGATGTATTTTAGGCACATATAAGTTTGAGGAAGAAAAAAAGAAGGATGTATGCCCTATTTGATCTTTTTATGTGGAGTAGATATTTTGATTAAAACCTCTAGCAGCCATATGACACTTCTAACAGACTTCAAAAAATCATCACCATAGAAGTTTTGAGGTTCTTTCCCTTAAAAGAGTAAGAAAAGAGCTATCAGCATGCCATTAACTATTTATCAAAACCTAAGCAGCCGTTGATATGCTCTCATGGTACTTCAACCCAAATTATTTAGGGTGATTATGGGCATTTCCTATTAATTTAATTGTAAAACATGTATTCATAATCCATCTTGTTGGAAAAATACCAAACTTCCTCCTGGCATGTGAATTTTTCAGTTGAAAAGGGAAGGTCTACATTAATGTTGGTATATGAGCTAGTTCCAGAACATAGAAGTTAACACCCCAATCAGTGCCCAATGCTGCCACCACAGGATTGAAGGGAAGACCCTCTTCCAATTTTATAAGCATTGATCAGAGAACAGCAAGTTGCCTCAGTTAAGATCGTACCACAAACTGTATAATTAACTGCACGAAAACAAAGTTGATACTCACAGAACTCTTAAATGAGATAGATTTCCAAGCTCTGGTGCCAATACTCCCTCCAAGTCAAGTCCATCAAGACCTCTATACCAGACATAAAGATTTATCAATTATGGAACGTACAAAATCCTTGATCAACATTGAAAATTTCACATCACCACTCAGGTTCAAGATTCATAGTGCAATAACTAAAATCAGTGCATACAATAGGAACTTACAGCATATTCACTTTACCATCCACACAATGAACACCTGACCACATGCATGGGGTACAGTCATCCGGATTCCAATTTGCTAAAGCCCCATTTGGATCAAAGTCCACCTTAGCCCTGAATTGAAGCAGTGCTAATCCTGCATTTCCAGTTTTATCAAGTCAACATCACAACATTCTAAACGAAAAAAATCAAATCAGCTATTGCTGGGGCCGGTTTGAAAGAATCTTAAATAAAGTAATCCCTCATTACCTTCAGAATTGAGGGAATAACAGCCATTAATCCCCAAAAAAAGAACGAAAAATGTGAAACAAGACAACTGGGCTCCAAAAGCGATCCATCTACCGCTCATTGTTAGCCGAACCATTCGTTGCAACGGTGGAGGCAGTTTTTTCTGCCTACTATCAGGACTCTATACAAGGTAATACATAAAATCGCCAGCTTTCCCAGTGCAAAATAGCTCTCCGAGCAATAGGTAATTACTCGGACAAAACACAATTTTCTTCAGCGCACCAAATCAAGAAAACTATACATACCCAAATTCACAACTAAGCACAAACTAAAGGACGAAGAAAAGATCTAACTTAGCCCTCTTGAAACTATTAACCAGATTGGGGTCCCTCATCTTGAACTACTATTTTTCTTGGCTATAATACCTCCGTTTTCACGAACAACTGCATAACCTGGCTAAATGAACTATCTCCAAGACTCAATCTTCAGCTGAAAATGCACAAAAACGCAAAAGAATCAATAAAATAGCACAAGAACAAGCGTATTCCGCAATCCCACGTAGAATCATATTCAAAAAGACAAAAAAAGAATAACCTTCGGAACAAGCAATCCATGCAAAAAAAGATAAAGGGCATGAAATGTAAAGGCACGCAGAGTGAAAACTCACCCGAGGAGGGACAGAAGGGCAGTCAAAAATGATAAAAATCAATATTACACCGATGGATGGGTAGAAAAAATTGTCCTTTGGCACTCAAAATAGCAGCTTGCAAAAGATGTGCGATTTAAAAACAATTCTTATTATTACAGAAGTCGAATTTGAAACAGATTATGAATTCGCGTGTGGATTTCTTGACTGCCCGCCCTTTTCAGGATGATCTCAGAGGTTGAAACTCTCTTCGATCATCTTGAGGGGAATGGGAGAGGAAAATCTTTCTCTCTCTTCCTTTCTCTCTCTAAAAAGAACAAAAGTACTAGCTGGTTTTCTTTTACTATTTCCCTCCCTTACACCCCCCGTCCTCCTCACCTCACACTACAACCACCCACGACCTCCCACAAACTCTGTTCTTTTTCTTTACTATAATAATACTCATTTCTTTTTTTGTAATTTTTCTGTCTTATTATAGTTACTTTCTATAATTAAGTTTACAATTTTTAACGAAGGAAAATATTTTAAGACAATTTTCTTGCAATTTCATTAAGTGGGACCCACAGACAGAAGAGCAAGTGAAAACCGGTTAACCGCCGGCGACTTGTACTTTCTGGTATTATTTCAAATGGATGGTGATGCGGGCCCCCACATCCGAAGCAGTGGGACCGGCTTTGATATACGTTGACTGGGTCCCACCTCCCTCTCTCTACCCTCTCTCGTTCATGGCCTGCGTGCCTGCCTCTAAGCCACTTCAGCTAGTTATATTTTGATATGTATATTTAAATAATATATCTTTAATTCCCTAAATAATGTCGCATAATTCTTTTTAAATTGAAAATTTAGTTAAATAGTTCATATAATTTTCAAAATGATATTAGCTTCTAATCTTTTTTAAGAAAAAATAAGATGGAATCAAGACACAGTTATACTACTCCTTCCGTTGATTAAGATTCTTAATCCAAAATTTTTAACAAGATTTGAAAAATAAAAAAATAATATATTTTTATATTATTATTTCAAAAATAGTGAATAAAAATAAATAAATAAATATATGCTAACTAAAAGAAATCAATTCTTGTGGGCCGTCATTAAATTGACGAATTCACAGGCTAATGGGCTTGGCAAAATTAATAATACACTGTACAAACATTCTGGGAATGCATCTGGGCCGATCTTGTTTTAACATATGGAATTTAGGAATGTCATAGATCAGATTTTAGTCCGAATTCGATATAAATTCGATTCGAACTTTAAAATATTTATTCGATTAAAATATTTTATGAATAAGATTTATTATAAATATCAACAATCCAAAACAATTGGATTGAATATAGAATTAAATAATTCGATCCTTTAAAAATCAGAATTCAAACATTAATAATTTTTTATTAAATTAATATTCTTATATATAATATTACTAAAGATTCTAAAATAAAATCAGTATATTATATTGACCTAATATTTATATTATCGTTTGTATTATACTATTAATATTGAGTCTTTAACTTAAAAAATAAGAGAAATACTGATAATATAATGTAAAATAGATGTTTAGTATTCAAATATTTAACTTTTGAACTAATATATAATAAAAAGTTGTTAAAAATTCAAATATTACATAAATTTATTTTATAAATACAACACTTTTATACAATTCAATCGGAGAAAAAAATTAAATTGGGTCGGATTTTTTTATTGAATTTCAGATATCTATCATATTCAAATATGGTTCTCGGTAACAAATATCCTATGGGATACAGGTCGTATTCGGATATGAATTTTGAAAATTAAATTTAGATTCGAATATGATATATTCAATCCAAATCCAAATGCGATTCTTTTGTACTTTTTCCTCAAAAAAGTAATTTCATTATGTATAACGGAATTATAGTTAGAAAATAGTTAAGTAGTTTATTAACTCTACAATACTTTGATTTTGGTTACTTAAAAAAAAAAACCTAAAATTTTACATTTTTCCAAAATTTTATTTCGAAGATATTTTAAATAAGTTGAGCTGTAGACGTTACAAAATAATTAATATTAATGCTCGCTCATATTATTTATATCTGCTTTCCAAATTCAGAAACTCTTACAGGATTTCCTCTTTTTCTATGGTTTCTTCTGTTCATCAGAAGCATGGGGTATAACCTCATGTCAAAATTCAAGTGGCAAGAGAAAAGATAAGGGAAAAAAATCAGGACAATGAGAGTTCACAATAGTTCACAAGACAAGATGAACTTAAACATGATCGTGTCCAAGGTTAGAAGTTTTCACAATAGTTCTCCATTTTGCAAGATCAATTAATTAGACGAGTACACTAACCCTCGTTCATTCGGCATAATTCCATGACCATGGGTGTGAATGATTCGAGCCGAGCCCAAATGTAGCAAGGTGAAGCTTGGCTTGTTAAATAGATGAAAGTTTAGACGAGCCTTATTGAGTCTTATCGAGCTCGACTCGATGAAATTTATCATAAGTTAGTAAAAGAACTCGATTTGTATAAATTTGGATAAACTCAAACTCATATAGAATTGGATTAATTCGAACTTATTTAAGCTCTAAATAAAATTTATAATTATAAACTTTTCATTCTTATTTTCTTAAAAATAACAAACTAAATGTTATTATTACTTACTTATTTTTATGAACCTTATTGTATATAATTATATATACAAAATATAACAAAGTTTGTTTAGGTTTGTTATTTTTAAGGCAAATATTATTGAACTCGACTCGACTAGTTTAATTGACGAGTTCGAACTGTTCGTAAATCATTTTGTCTCATTTACACCAGCTATCCTTGACACATCTTGCAAGTCCTTAAACAACTTGCTTGAGGAAGCAATCTTGTTAGCATTAAAATTCTCAACTTCCTTAGAAGATTCACTTCGCTAGGTTTGAGACCTGATTGGAATCACCTGTTCGCTTGTTCTTAATTTCTGGCAGATTCCCAGGTAGCAATCCAGATGAGACTTTTTTCTGATGATGCACAAAAACGGGGGATAATCCCGCAAGATTTCCCTGATTTTTTCACAGGAAAAGAATACTTCTGCTCTTCATCTTCACTGCCCACATCATCTTCGCACTGATGATTAGATCTTTTTTCAACAGAACTGTATCTAAAATAACTTTCTGTTCTTCCTGAAGGAAGCCTTGGAGTAGAGTATTTGATGGCTCCTCTGGAGGGGGAGCCTGGATTTTCACTTCAGGTTTAGGCCTTCCAGGGAATTTTTCCCAGTGGAACGGATCAGCAGCTGATTTTTTCACTTCTTCAGATTTGTTCAATGGCAGAGTTGGAAGGCGATGAAAATCTTCTTACAGACATGCGGTGCGGTATAGTAAGGAAATCTAAGCAGGATTTAAAAAAAAGCCCACATTCTCTGTTGATTTTTCAAATCCCATCAAATTACAGATATTCCCAGTAACTGTTTGATACAACAACCTAGGAAACAACTAAACAAGTCAAAATAATAAACAAATAAATAAATGTCCCACAGAAAATTTGGCTTACATAAGAAGCAGAAAACTTTAATCCAATTTCTAAGAACTGATCTGCATTACTTCTTTCCCCTAATTGAAAGAAATCAGGAAAACAATTCAAGAAATCCAAATTTTCAGGAACACAATACTTAAAAATAAATAAATAAAAAATAAAACAGCAACAACAACTCATATCATACACCTATGTTAACAAATAGGCCTAAAAGGGGTTGAATTAGGCCGAATACAAAACTATTGTAACTTTAGAAGAAAATGAATGACAGTTTCAAACTGGGATTTCCAAATAACACAAATTTAAAGACAATAAGAAAGTAAATGAGGCACCGGATTTATAGTGGTTCGCCAAGCTTATTCCAATAACTAAATTTTCACATAGGATAATATGCAAATTTCAATAATAATTCCAAAGAGAATTAGTTCAAATAAGTTCAATAAATATGAACAAGCAATTCGAACCAATTGAAATTATACTAAACAAATTGATCAAGCAAGAGGAAAGGAATATTGCAAAGTCACTAACACATAAAACTGCAAGACTGATAGTAGTTCCAGCTGCAAGTAAACAACGTACCACTTTCTCTTTTCCAATAAAATATTTCAAGAAAGCTGATAATAAGAACTGAATATTTTTGTAAGTAAATACTTGTTCTTCTGAATACGTTAATTCGAGATTAAATAGTAATTCTTTACATACATTGGATTTTCCAATGATAACTTTCCATAGATAGGCTACAATGGTAACTTACCAAGTTTGAATGCCATTCATCAATCAAATGAGATTTTCCAACCTTCATTAGTGTCTCCAAATACTCTTTCCACATGAGAGAAATCAACAATATTTTATCCAAATATACAATGGCCTTAAGAAGGAAATAAATCATGAATTACCCCTTTCCATATAAAAAAGTCAAAAATATTTTATCCAAATACACAATGGGCTTAAGATGAAAATATATCACGAATTACCTCTTTTCATATAAGACAAATCAGCAATATTTTATTCAAATACACAATATCCTTAAAATGGATGAATATTCAATTGCCATTCATCAAAATCATAATCCTAATAGCCTACGCTGAAAAAAAAATCAAAAGGGATCCATAAAATCCCAAAAAAAAAAAACAAGAAAACAAAGAATAAGCAAAATCACATATCTATTTTGGTACTTGAGACTGAAAAAGAAAGAGGAGAGGAGTGTCTTCCCACGAATGATTGCAAGAGAAAAGAGACTTCAAAGACTATAGCCTGTGCTTATTTTCTAAAGTGGTTATTGACCAACGAACTTATTTTGCATGTGGATTTTGGATTTTGTTGGAGGGCCGATATTCCAATATTTTATTTTATTTTATTTTGATTATTGGTCGTAATTTCCCCCCTGATAGTGATAGGTACTTTGATTTGTCTTGGAAGAAGGGGACAAACGTCCCGGACGCACCGTTGGAGTACAATGGCCGTTAAAATTCAACCGCCTAGTGCACATTTTATTGTTTATAATTTTTTAATAATTGAGAGAATTTTGTACCAATGAGATCGAGATAAATAATTACAAATTTTTTAATTTTTTTTATTTTCATATGAAGAATTTTGTACCAATGTAACCTAAAGTTTATTTTTTTAATTTTTTTTAATTTTTATACATATGAAGAATTTATTAGAATTTGATCTCAAATATCCCGCAGAAAAGTGTGAAAATAATGCTATAGAATGATGGATTAGTCACTCAACAACTTAGGGCTTATTTGAATTAGAGTGAGGCTCGTTGTTCAAAACAAATGATGAGTGTGTAATTACCAAAAAAAAATATTATAAATAATTATATATTTTAATGTTTAATTGACTTTATAAAGTATTTTATTATATATTGGTACTTAGAATGATATTTAGCGTAACACAAATGTAGGTAATAGTGACAATTGTCTATGACTACTTGCTTTCACTACAATTTTAATGGGTTTTCTTAACCAAATCACTATCTATGATTATGAGTGGTCGCATTTATTCTTCAACAAACACATGGCTACATCCGATTATTGTCTACAATTATAACATGTTTTTTCCTCTCTCTCTCTCTCTCTCTCTCTCTCTCTCTCTCTTAAAATTTTATAGACCAGGCAAAAGTTATTGAAGGTTGATTGTCTACTATAAATAAATTAATTAGTAAATATTTATGCTATGTTCTTTTACATTTTTCTAAAAAACATTTCAACCTCTAGAAAAATTTTAAAATGAAGGCACATGTTTCAAACTTTCTTCTAGAACACTTAAATTTTATCCCCAAAAAATCCTTTCTAATTCACCCAAAAAATCCTACACCTACCCCCTCATTTTTTTAATCTACTTATCACATCACTTATTCATTTATCATTATCACATTTCATTCATCCATATATATATATTTACATATATAAAAATATTAAAATTTTAAAAGTTAAAAAATTCTAAAAATTATGTTTACAAATTTAATTAAATTAATTATCAAAAATATAAATTTAATTTAATTAAATATTATTTATGTTATTACTAAATAATTTATTTATTGAATAACATATTAAATTAATTAAATTTACTTATTAACTAAATATTATATTAGTTATATTTAATATTTAATGTATTAATGGAATATTACAGTTGTTCATTTAATAAATAACTTAAAATATTTTAATTTGATATAATAAATAAATTAATACTCTAAATATTCTTCTTTAAATATTAGTTTTCACATTTATTTAAAATTATAATAAAATTTATTTAATAATCTATTAAGCTTAAAAAATTAATATTTATTTGCTTAAAGTAATTATTGAGAGAATTAATTAAATTTATGTAAAATTATTTGATTATTACTAAGTATATATCTACTAAATAATGTATTAACTAAATAATAAGTTAAAGTAATTAAATAACTTATTAAACTAACTAAATTTATTTATTTAAATAATTTGTTATTTATATATTAATTATGTTTCATAGTTTATGTATAATTAAATATTAAATTTATTTATTTAATAAATAATTCAAGATGATGTAATTTTATATAATATAATATTATTTATTTTTTTAATTTGATGAATCGTTATTAAGTCTTATATATATAAATTATTTAAAAAATATTTTATTTAAATAAATAACTATGTTTTATTTATACATAAATCATAAGTAATAAATAATTTAATAATTATATTTTAATTAATAATTATGATTTCATGAATAATTAATATTTATTAATTTATATTTTTTCCAAATAATACATCATTTACTAATGTTAAAATTATAAAAATATAAATTTCAAAATAAATAACCAATTAAATAAATTAAATTTATATTTCAATAATTACAAATATATGTACACACATCATCCAATTATACATATACATATATATAATACATAAAAAAATTATTTTCATCCTACAAACCTAACAAAAAAGCAACTGATTTAACACCTACAGTAAAATTTCTCTCCTTTCAAAATATAAGTAAACAAATAATTCATTCTCAAATTATTTTCTATATTTTTTTAAAATAAAAAAAATATTTAACATATTTTTCAAATTTTCTCCTAAAATTCATTCTCTCAATTTTTTTTTTTACAAAATACCTAAAATATAAAACAATGTAAATAAAACAAAGAAAATTTGGGTAAAGCCGCATTCAACTTTAATTGTCCGCCATTATTGACTACATAGATATCAATCAAGAAATTAATGCTGGCTAGATTTCCGGCGGTTGAAAAAATACCGTCGGCGCAGACATTTGCTATATAAATTATGTAATAATATATATTATTAATATAACTTTAATCATAAAATTGGCTTTTTGTCTATATATTCATTAAAGTCTAACCTAAAACATTGTGCCTTTTCTTGTAATGAGGGGGACAAAATTGATAGAATTTAAAACTAAAAGGCGATGGAGACGTCATGGCATTGAGTCGAATGTTAGGATAAAAAATTAAGGGAATGTTTGGTTGTGTTTTTTTTTTAATAATTTTATTATATATTTATTATGTGTTTTAAGAGAATAAATTATTAAAAAATATGAAAATTATTTTTAATATATTTATTTATATTTTGAAAAAAATATTTTTTATTGTAACGGTCAAATCAATATTTTTTGTTAGATTTTTGAAGTGAAAATGAAATTGAATAATTTTTTTAATAAAAAAATATATCATATATATAATATATGTATATATTGAAAAATATGTGCTTTGGAAAAAAATAAAGATATATTTGAGTGTATTTCTCCAAAATAACATAAACAAACATTCCCTGAACTTTCCCTTTTGTGATAATATTGCTTTCTAAAGTGAACTAGAGACCATATATATAAAAATTTCTTTATTTAATACTAATATTCCTTCTATTCTCTTTTTTCTTTTCTTCAGACATTTCAGAATAAAATTTTATTTTGTAAATGAAAATTAGTTTTTGAAAATTTTCATTTCAATCAAAATAATAATGATGTGATGTAATTAGCTATTGATTCTGATTTTAAAGGAAATTATACTAAGATATAAAAAAAATATCTTGGACAAATTCGATTTTTTCTTGATAAAAAGAAGATAAAATTCATGATTAAACCTTAATTGTTGCAATCTCATAAAGCCATCCAATCGTTATGGCTAAAATTGTGATTTATTCTCCAAGAAGCAAAGAAATAGATGTATTATTCTGTATTAATCTATTTAAAAACGAGAGAATAAATCCAATTATCTCAATTAAAATCGCATTCAATAACATTACTTAGTTAAAAATATATACAAAGTCCTCGAAAAATTTTGAGCCCAAATTAAACTTGACTAAAACCAAAACTGATTAAATACGAACAAATTACGATCCTTCACAAATAATGTAAGACAAATAATTAATCATTTGATAATTACACTATTACTTGCGATATAATTATTATATAACTCATATATTTAATATGATCAAATCGATGACAAATATAATTAATTCATCGATATTATCTTTACATTTGTATGTGCTTGTAAAGTTTCGATAAATTTTAACAAATTCTTTATACCTAAATAATTATATAAGAAAACGTATTAACGATTAAAAAATTTTGGAATCGGACAATATTGTCCCGCGTTTGATAATCTGGCCCATTATGAAACCAGCCATATTAATACAACCAAAAAAAAAAAAAGAAAAAAAATAAAAAAGGACTCAAGCAAAAAAAAAAAAAAAGAGGGAAATTTTCGCCGTGGAAATATTACAGGAGTTATGCGACTTGTTCGCACGCCATTTTCTCCGTAATCTTGGCCAGGGATTTAAGGTTACACGCGATTATTGTATCAGCGAACAGACACGTATCCTCCTCGCAACTACCCGCCGGAATATCCACCACATAAGATTCCATCACCACCGTCCTGCCACCGCCGCCGCCGTCATCTTCGTGCAAAGTAGTGGTGGACCGATAATTCACAAGCCTGTGATCGCCACCGATAATACTAAACACCATCACATGCATATCATCATCGAGGAAATCAAGCCTCTCGATGCTCCTCTCCGCCGGCAGCCCCGACACCACTGTCAGCTCCCTCACGCTGCCGGCGCCTCCATCTCCGGAACTCACACCACAGCTCTTCACGAACTGTTTGTAGCTTTGTGGCTTGTCGAATTCCCGAACCAAGGACCAAACCAGAGGGAGCGGCGCGTCGATCACCTGAATAACTATGGAGGTGCACTGGTTTGCGGCGAGCGCGTGGTTGTGGAAAAGGCTCTTCATTTCCTCCTCAGCGGTGGTTCGCTGGTGAATTTTATTTGGGATATTCTCTTTATGGTGTTGCATTTTTTATGGGAAAATAGAAATTTCTTAAGGTGTAAGTCAGTTTGATCTGCGGGTATAGCTTAGCCAGCCGCCATGGCGGAGAAAAGTAAACTGCAGTTCTTAAAAGTCGACGTTTGTGCTAAATTTTGTAAATAGATTTCTTCGGGTTGCTGAGGATTTTGGGTGATGTTGCAAGAAATAACAATCAGTATATTTGTCGATGGTTAAAAGATCGATAAAAAATGAGAGCTCGAGCGAGTATTTTTTGGATCGTTAGGTTGAATTTGGTTACAAATTATAGGTAGTTAGGTAGAAAATTTTAGTATAAAGGTGGGTGTTTAATCTTATTAATTGATTTTTAAAGTAATAAATGAGAGGATATTTATAATGGAAGATTCAGTTGTTTTGATACTGTCGGGCCCAGGTACTCACTTATTGAAGCGTACAAGTGGATGGGCTGAGATCTTTCAAGTGCATGGATTCGGATCGGGTGGTCTGGTTGACCCATATAAAAAGATGAGGACCCCAGGGATGTTTTAGAATTTTGATCAATATTGGGATTATTTTGATCTTTTAATAATTCTTCATCATCATTGGCTTCATATGATATTTAGAGGGTGTTTGACTAAACTTATTTTAAATATCGTATAAGCTCCTATATCTGATAAGATATTTTTGGAGCTTATAAGAAATTAGATCTTATTTTTAAAATAAGTTGTTAAAATATTTGGATAAAATAAGATTTTAGGACTTATAAGATGTTAATAATGACAAATTTGTAATTAAAATGGTTAAAAATAAAGAAATTTGTTAAAATCTTTAAAATAAATTAGGATCTCATTACTTTTTTTAAAAGAACTTATAAGCTCCTAATATCATATTTTAAAATCTTATAAACTCTTTTTTTTTAAAACTTACCAAATATTTTTTATTAATTTATAAGCTTTTAAATATTTTATAAAATATTTTGAGGTGTTTATAAGCTCACCCAAATACCCTCTTAATTGTCGGCAAGAAGAGATTCATATTTATATAATAAGTTTGGATTTCCTCAGTCAAATTAAATCTTTATGTTGAACCTCATTGGCTCCTGCATTGACGATGGATTAGATATCATCTAGATCATCTGCAGATTTGGTTTTTTTTTTTTTCTCATCTTTCTTTAATATTCTAAAATTTTATTTTAAAAATATTAAGGTAAAGTTTGGATATGAATTATGTGTTTTGGGAGTGGAGTTGGGAAAGGTGATATTTATATTGAAAAATGTGATGTATATTTGTTTATTTTTTGGGAATAGTAAAAAAATTTATTTTGGAAAAATTTTATATGTTTGTTTATATTTTGGGAGGAGACAAATTTTATTATAATAGTCAAATTAATGCCTTTTTGTTGGGTTTTTAATGTGAAAATAAAATTAAGTGATTTTTTTATTTTTATAATAATAATAAAATATGTATAATGTATATATATAATAAGTACGTATATATTGAAAAATGGGAAAGTTTTGAGAATAATAAAAGATAAAATAGGATATTTTGAAAAATTTAATTTGACCTTCTTAGAAGGAAATTTTTTGTATGTTTGGTTACATTTTCGGGAAACAATTTGATTTCCTAAGTAAATGTTTCTACGCTTTCACACAATTGTGTCAACCTTAATTCAATCCAACTAGTAACATAATAAAAATTGTGTCCAGCTTGTCATATATATGATTGGTGTAAAATTTATTAAAAAAAGTTGCAAGATAAATATATATAATAATGAGTTTGAATACTTTCAAATATAGACGCTGGACGGCGTAAATATTTTAATAATACTTTTAAGGCCCCATTTTATTTATTTATTTATTATATTTAGGTTGATTAGATTCAATCAACGAACTGAATTGTAGCATGATAGGTTATATTCTTTGACTATAATACTGGATGATTTTTTGCTGAGCAAACTTCGATAACCCTAATTTCCTTTTGTGGTTTCGAGGTACATATTTAAACACTGTTTTGAAAATCGGACCGGCCGGTTCGACCAGTCCGACCGGTGACCGGAGGCCAATCTGGTCCGATTGAGCCATAAAAACCGGTTGAACCGGTCAAAACCGGACCGGTTCAACCGGTTTCAATTTTTTTTTTAATTTTGAATTTTTTTTAAAAAAAAGAGAAAATTATATTGAAGATAATAATTAAAAATTTTAGATATGTAATTTTTTGAAACATAAATTTA
>JACGDI010005819.1:123252-167564 GCA_014898725.1 Jacaranda copaia
TACAAAAGTTTGTTTTCTATAAATATATATCATTTCCAATTTATATGAGAGGCCCCTACCTATGAAAAATATATATGTGAATCCAATGGTCACATATGAATATGCAACTTCCATAAAAATTCTCGATTAGATGTCATATATATTAAAAATATATGAAATCTTATTATTAATTCTTTTCAGCCTGTTTGTTCTCTATCTACCACCAGCCACCATTCCTTACCCACCACCATCTAAGGCCAGATAACCAGCATTTCATCACATATTTTGTGAGATTTTCAGCGCCAGATTTAAGCTTTTCTGGAAAGTGTCTTAGGATTTGGAAAAAATCTTAGGGCAGCTTTTATTCCCTAATCAGTGGATTGCAGCACAAAGGGGAGCTCCACTGTGAATTTGGTGATGTAGCACATTAAAATGCCACTGCCTTAATTACTTATAAGATTTGAAGCTATATTTTATCTTGAATTGGCACTGTTTGTTGCAAGGCACTCTATGCAACCTAATTAAAGTTATATTTTATAAATACCTTCTCGTCTCCCTTAGTTCGTTTCACACTCACTTCCACTCTCCATGCTCTTTTGCCATCCAGCGCCCCCCTAGCCGCACCTACTCCTTTCTTCTCCCCTTCTTTTATCTCACCTACTCCTTTTTAATCCCCTCATTGCTTTTCTTTCTTTTCCAAACTCGCCTTCCAATTGAATTTGATTTTGCCAATTAGGGATTTTTGTCCATGGGTGATTTAATGGAATCGTCGACTCCTCAGCTGCCGCCGCCAAGACGATTGCCCTTACGTGAGGAGTGCTGGACAGAGGAGGCCTCTTTCACACTTCTTGATACCTGGGGTCGCCGTTACTTAGAGCTCAATCGCGGTCACCTCCGTCAGAAGGATTGGCAGGAAGTGGCTGATGCTGTTAATGCACGTCACAGCCATAGCCAGAAGACTCATCGCACTGGTCCACAGTGCAAGAACCGGATGGATACAATTAAGAAGAAGTACAGGATCGAGAACGCAAAGGTCACCAAATCTAAAGGAACGCTAACATCATCATGGCCGTTTTTCCCTTTTTTGGAACAATTGATTGGATCTAATTCCAATAAAGAACAAAATAAACTGGCACTGTCAGCATCGCTGTCACAATCTTCTCACTCTATGCCACCATTATCTCTGCCTCAGAAGCGTCCAATGCTGTCAGAGGCTGTTGACCAATTGCATTTCAGGTGGAACTATTCAATGATGGCGGCTGCAGCTGCAGCACCTGAGCTTGAAGATGTGGAGGAAGGTGATGGAAAATCTGTGGGAGAGGAAGCAGAGAAGAGCAAGAATAGGGTTGTGGAGGAGGAAGGGGAAGGGAAGGATGGGATGAGGAGTTTGACTAGGGTGATAGAGAGGTTTGCGAATATATATGAGAAGGTGGAGAAGATGAAGCTGGAGCAGATGATGGAGTTGGAGAACAAAAGGATGGGACTTGCCAAAGAATTGGAGTCACAGAGGAGACAATTTATTTGGGATACTCTGTTCCAGCTACAGAAGAAGTGATCTTGATCTTCTGGTGGTATGATTGCGAGTTTCTGTTTCTTTCACGATTTTCGCTGTCAAGTTGGCCATTTTATACTAAGTATTGCCTTTTTGCTTTCTTAGTTATTGATTAGAATGTGTAGAGTTTTGCAGGTTTGAGGGAATTATTGATGAAATAATTTTGACTTTTTTTTCACTGCAGAAATTCTTTTTACCAAAATTGGGCCTTTTTTGTTTTTGGCTTGAATCCCTACGTTGATTTGCCTTTATGTTTATTATAGATTAGAGGATAAAATTTCTTAGTTGATAATATGTGAGTCTAATGGTGGTTGCTCGTGTACCGATAATTGGGGGTTGAAGGGGGGATATTGGAAGGGTGATGTGCACATTAGGACCCACTAAATCAAGCTTGAGCCCTTGAATGTAAGAACAAGTGCTTACGGTCTAAAGACTTTGTGGATTGAAATTAAGTGGTTCGTTGTTATTTTCAGTTTGACTGAATGTAGTGGCATAATTTGGGAAATTTACATTTTGCTTGACATCCTGGAAAGCCCTTGAATGTAAAAACAAGTTCTTAGGGTCTAAAGAAGTTGTGGATGCTTTGAGATTAAGTGGTTCATTGTTATTTTCAGTTCGATTGAATGAAGTGGCATAATTTGAGAGATTTTTGATTTTGCTTGACATCCTGAAATGGTTTGGGGCTGTTTTTTGTTCCCCTACTCCACCTCTTTTCCTTCTCTTCCCCCTTAAATTAGGGGCTAATCTATATTCTTTTGCTGCTAAATGTGATTATATACCTGTTTTATTATGATTATGCAATCTAAGTTGTATAAATATTGGGGAAACAGGAGTAGGAGTGGGGAGAAACTTTTGGGTGGGAGCATCCATAAAAGATTATCTTCTATAAACATGAAGTGCAACCTATGAAAAATGTTTATGTGAATCAAATTGTCAATCTCTATGTATATGTAACTTATATAAAAATTCTCAATTTGTGTGGAGATGTCATGCCTATAAAAGTTATATGCAAATCCAATTATTAATTCTTGGCATTCCTGCTCTCTCTCTCTCTCTCTCTCTCTCTCTCTCTCTCTCTGTGTGTTCTTGTTTTTCCCCTTCTTTTCCTTTGCTTTTTCTTTGTCTGCCAACCAACATTCCTAACCCACCACCATCTAAGGCCAGGTCACCCATATTTCTGAACTTATTTGCTGAGATTTTCTGCAGCATGTTTAGCTTTTTTTGGAGCAGGTCTTGCAGTTATAAATCTTAGGGCAGCTCTTGCTCCCAAGTTGCTATAGTGTGGCGTGAGGTGGAGTGCAGCATGCACCAGTGAATTAGTGACCTGGAACGTTAGAATGCTTCTCTTTGACTACTTGTACAGATCTGAAGCTACAAGACACTCTATGCAACCTAATTGAAGCTATATTTTATCAATACCTGGTCAAATGCAATTGTAGTTACTTTGTAGTTTTGTTTGTAGTGTTAATTCCAAGTTGTCTTTGTATGTGCTTCTATGTGGTATTGTAACTATATGGTGAAAGAATTTGCATAGGTAGGGCTGTCAATGGAGCGGATTTTAATCCGAATCCGATTTAAATTCGATCCGGTAATTTATGATCTTTAATCAATAAAAGATTTGATAGATATGATTCGATTAAAAAAATCATTAATTTGAAATAAATGAAGTGAATATGAACTTGATTTAATTCAATCCATTAATAATTCGAATCCGACAATATAGTATTATACATATATACGTAGGGTTTTATAGCAATACCAAAATGAATTTTTGGACAAAAAATAATAATCAGCTTTTATGTAATATATCAAATCAGTTGATTTTCATATAAAATGTTAGATTTAGAGGTTATCTACATCATAATTGCATCATTTGTTTTTCTATTTTAATAACAAAAAATGATGCATGAAAAATAATGAGTAGGAGCTGAATGTTGTGATATAGATAATGCAATGCAAAGCTCAATTTGATTGAAATAAGTTTCTTTTCTTATAAAATTTTAAGTTTATAATTAATTGATTGAATAAACAAGTATATATGTATTTATAATGTCAAATAAGTACTATTATCAGTAGCAGAAACTAAAATACAATGATATGATAAAAGAATATGTTAAGTTATATTTTATTATTGCTTTTATATTCGATAAATAGACTTAAAAATCTATTCGATAATATATTGTGTGTATATTTTTTTAAGAATGAATGTTTTGAATTTAGATTCTACTAATTTTTTAGAAAAATAATAATTATATTATTTTTGGGAGTATTCGATTAGGATGTTTTTTCAGATATTCGATTTTTATATGAATTCGGATATAGTTATAACAGCCAAGATTCTATAGGATCTCGGGTCGGGTTTAGATATAGCTTGTCATTGTCAGATTTGGATTCGGATCCAGCATGATCTGATCCAAATCCAACTCATTGACAGCCCCATGCTTAGGCATGTAAGCATCATTATAGCTGTAGTCAGAGCACAATAGCTCCCTCCTCGCACGTTTGATTTTTATTTATAGTTGCCACATTAAATGATGTACTGCGCTAGTTCTAGTTGGCTACTTTGTTTGATAATTCCATCCCCTTGCCTCAACCCACTTTTCATTTTCATAGAATAAAAGTTTTATCTTTATCAACATTGAACCTAGAGTGGGCAAAATCCATGTACATTACAGGTTTCTTTGAGTGCTCTGCCCCCCTTCTACCAAGAAATTTTATTTTCATGGTTAGGTGTATATTGTTGGAGTGTCATTAGGCTTCATGGGAACAGCGTTGAATACTTGAACATGACTGTTTCTCTGAGTCTTTTGAAGAAAGATCTTTCTGCACAATATAATGTTCACAAAAGAAGTACAGATTGAACATCAGGCTGATTGTATTTTTGGTAATTGGATTTCATGAATAGCCAGAACTGGAGGGGTTTTAAGGGGTCTTTATGTTGGTTGGTTGGTTTCATGAGCTAAATATCATTCTTGTTCACCATTCTCAATTTCAAAAAACCATTTGATTTCATTTTTAGTGTTTGGATATGTGGCTTCCCATATCCTTCAGTTGCAAAAGTTCTCCTCCTGCTGTTTTTAGCTTTCATAATTAACTAGGAGAAGTAGGACTGTTGGAACTTGTTACTGACAACACTTGGACACATAATTTGAGTATTGTATAACATCTCCTTCTGTATGTATTGGAAAACGAAAAAAATATTTATTTTGCCCTTGCGGAAAACCTTTTGTTTTGCATAGATGACTCTTGTTTTGGAGTACAGAAGAGAGAATTTTAACTGGCCTTCATGTTTTCCTGAAACTTTACTAGGAAAACCTTAGTGAAATACTGATGACATAGTTCAAGCGCTTCATTTTTTATATTAGCCTAGTCTGAAAAGAAAAGGACGGCCCTGAAATCATCTGTTATCTCATTTTACTTAAATAGAGGGCATCATCTTGCTGTTTAAGATGAAGGTACATAGAAATATTACATTATTTTGTGAGGTTTTCCTTGCCTATTTTGCCTTCTAGACTTTGTTGGTATAGATGGTTAAATGTTTTAGCTTCTGCAGGTATGTCAAGTTGTGCTTTAAGAAACCATGCTTCTTTAGTTTCTGTATTTAAGTTCTGTGTTAACTTCTTTTCAGGACTTTCAAGGTTGATTTTCATCTACTCTTTCATACATCTGGACTTTCTTTATTGTGGTCCCCTGGTTATTTTTATTGTTTCTACTAAAGCTAACATCTGATACATGATGCGACTATTGGCCATACGAGTCATATACTGGCCAGTGCATATTCTCATAAACCAATGTAGTCATATTTAGACCTATCCATATTATTGTGCGGCACTTATTTTCAAATTCCATATCTCAGGGTGTTTTTCTGTCAATTTTGCAGATATTTATAGCTAGTCATGAGGAAGAGAACTCTTGATTGCATCAGTTGCGGGAGCTGGGGCACGTGAATCCTTTGTCCTTATGACTTATATTTGCTCCTTTTAATAAATCGTTGAAGATTTCTTACCTGAAAGTACTCGGGTGGGCTAATTTGTCAGCAGAGGAGGATTCATGTTTCTGTGAACTATTTAGGCTTCCTGCTGAATTTATCTTTAGTTTTACTGTCACTGCAGAATTTCTCAATTACAGTAGTTTGCTCCATCTTTTGATTTCTGCCTAATGCCCAACTAATTCCCATGTTTGGCCTTATTTGAATTATTAATCATTGATGCTTCTTTAAGGGAAAGACATTGATTTAGAACTAGTTCTTCTTTGTTCAGTAAGCATTCCATTAGTGCATCTTACGATGTTTCACTAAAAATTTATTTCACTTTGTGATTTTGTATGGGGCCTTCCACCCTCGGAAAGCATGATATCTTTTAGCTACCATATAGTTGAATAACATCAACTGTTGAAACTTGGTCTGCTCTAGTTGTGTTCTACATATTTTGAATGAAACCATATGTTATAATGTATTCAAGTACTAGAAAACTTGATTTTTACAGCGTTAGTAGTATTTTCATTCCTTCTTAAGTAAGCAATGGGCTTTCTTGTAACAACCCATAATTTATTTTCCTCTTGCTGGCCTGCTATAAAATGATCCCATAAACAGGAGAAGAGTTGTTTAATGATTGAATGGGAAAATTCCACTAGATGATATTCATGCCCTAGAAGGATAAAATGGGAAAATTTTTGCCTTGCATCCATTACCCAATTATTGTACACTTTATCATCGTTTGGTCGAACGGCTACGCTCCTCTTTAGTTTTATCTGTACACATTCTTCCCTCCTATCAAAGAAAATTCGGGTTTGATTCTTCCATCTATTTGATTCGTTTAGTACCCGCATGAAGAGAGTCCATGGGCTTAGGGAAAGAAGTTGGCCCTGGATCAACCAAGAGAAATAGAGTACTACTTCTTAATCATTCTGAATTTCTTGCCTTCTTGTTTTGACCAGTGGATGGTGAAATACTAACACACCATACTCAAACCATTGGTGGTAGGGTTTTTCACATTGGATCCTCAAATCCTATATATCCACTTTGTTATGTGAATTGTAACCTCAATACTATTATGTTGTGTGAACAAAAATCACTTCCTCATAGAACTTGCTTATGGGCTAACAGATGACATTTTGACCAATTATACATCCTACAAAAGTGTTCTGAGCATACAAGGATGTGTCAAATGAGCTACGTTCAACTGTTGTGACTTTCCACATCTAGTTTCAGCCTGAGTAAATGGGTCACAGAAAATCATTTCAGAATTCATATGATAGGAAAGTTTCTTTCCATAGAATATTCATGAGAAGTCCAATGCACCTGTTTCTTTTTCCCCCCCATAAGTACCACACATATATACCAAGTGACTAAAAGTTAGATATTACATCTCCTCATGGAAATGGTCATGACAAGGTGGTACAACAACATATTACTATAATCTAATTCTGTAATTAAGAGATATGAAAAGCTCTTCTCTAGCAACTTTGCATGAATTCCAACTAGTGATATTTATTATTCAAAACTAGACTCTTATAACTGGTGATCGTATGTCTACGCTAGAGGAAAAGCAAAACAAAAACTCAAGCCCTAATGCATGAATTCCAGCAACCTTTCTAGCTCCGTCCCATAAACTTGCTCGCCTTGAATCCTACAAAAGAGTCGCATAACAAGAGATTAATTGTACTTCCCTTTTGAAAGCAAGAAGTAGACAATTTAATTATGCCATGGAGATGAAACCATGTGCATATTGTTCATGGAAAAAAAAATTCAACTTTCAATTTTTAAAGAGACTTATGATACTTTATGCAATTTTCAGAATCTAAAATATCCATTGGATTAGAAGATTTGGCAGTTGAAACTGTCAATTAATCGAGTGACCCCACATTTACACTTATACTTATGAGGTTCAAGATTCAAATTTGAATGACTCCAAGTACATATGCATGTGTGAATAAAAAGAAAACACACACACATATATTAAAGATCAAAACAGTGAAAATAGAATCCAAAAGCTACATAAGACTAATAGCATTCACATACCCTCTATATTCAGCAATATGTTGAGCATTCTATATAGTGCTAGGGTTGGAATTAGACATATTTCCAAGTAACCTCCTGTGTTTCTGTCAAGGAATATTATCTTCTCATGGCTATTGAACAACAACAGAATTTGAGATAAAGAAATCACTTTTTTCATCTAAAATAATCTAAATATGTTTTAGTGTATGTATTCACAATTAAGTTAAATGAGAGATCTATTAGGGTGGAATGATCTATCTTTTCTTATTTGTAAAAAATGACAGTTCAAATCTTTTGTTTTATGTCATAAATAAATATAAAGTGTATTAAATATTTCTTTATAAAAATACTTAGCATGTTGAGTGAGATACAAAATCAAATACCATTCAAGATAAAGGGATCCAAATGCATCTCTTTTACTTCTTTCTTCCCCTTGTACTTTGCCTATCCAAAGCCATCTTTGGTACCTTATATGCCTTTCACTTCCTACTCCTAATGTTATTGTGTCATCCCTTCGCTCTCAACCACCTTTCCACTAGCTAAATTCATCCCTATCCCACATCTCTCACATGTCTCAACCATTGTCCTAACATTTTAAATATCTTAATTTTTTTGATTTTTTTTCCTATTCATATGATCATAATCAATCAACATATCAGAGAGGGATTAAGAAATTTTTAATCATCAAGGGATGAGATTGAATTTTCACAAAATATGAAAGACAACTTTATTTTCTAGGGAATAGAATTTTATATTTAACCTTATATAAAAGGATGCTTGTAGATACAAGTAGTCTCCTCATTCCATGTGTACCAAATTTTAATTCCATGCAAGCACATATGAAAAATACACTAAAGCAAATTGTTCTACCATCCCCATAGCATTTTTCCATTCAAGTTCATAATTCCTAACCTATTCTTCCATTCGAATTCAATATATAATTGAATAAGTTTCAACACAAGTTCTATTGTAGTTTAATGTATAAGGATTATTGGGTGATACATACATTATGGATCTTGATCCACTTGATGATACCCAATTTTGTTCTATAAATTGCTATACCCCTATCTCACGCTTCAAGGTATTTTCATAAGGACATAACTCCCCCACACCCCCACCCCACTTGTGTGTCAATTGGATAGCAACTCCATATAACTAGACCTTCATATTTGACAATGAATTTGATTACCACATCATGTTTTTTCCTCTATTCTTCATGTCAAAACTAATCTCCAAAATTTGAAAAAAACTTCCCTTAGCATGAAAGCACATCTCCAACAAATCCTACTCTCTTCCTAGATCACTCACCACAATTAGGACCTATGATTGATTGGTGAAGACCTTGTCACAAAACACTTTCATGGTTTTCCATCAACATGTGGAGCCTTTGTTTTAGGCTTAACCAGATGCAACCCATCCTCTCAAAACATTCTAAGTTTGTTATTTACTATTGCAAGAAATTCCTTTCTCCCTTATATTAGTTTCATAATGTAATTCCTAGAAGAATCCAATCCAACTAATATTCCAAACAGTGTCTTATATATGTAAAATTTAAACTGGTAAACATGAGAGCATATATTTAGTGTTCAATATCTCTAACATATGTATATAAGTTAATTTATCGTGTGCTGATATCAATTTAAACTTTAGCTAAGAAATTGAAGAGTGATATCGGCTTAGAGTTCAAAGTTCAACAGCACTTCACTTAGTTTCTCCATTCTATGATTCTGCACACCTATAATCACACAACATTTTGGTCTACTCATATCAATTAGTGAAAAACAAAAAACATTTTAGCTATGAATGGACCAGGGAAATTAGCATAGAAAAAGAAAAAGAAAATATAAATATACAAAAATTAAAGTATAAAATTACAACATTTGAAGTATAATAATATTTTTTTTAAAACATTTCCGTTGCTAAAATCCAAAATTCAAATATAGGATCCTTTAACTCACAAAACTTATATCATTCTCATAGGTCATATATATGTATAGAGTGGATAAATGGCCTTGAAATATATAGCTTTCCTCGTCTATGAAATTTGAGCCTTGTGGGATACAATATGTTGCCAAAGATATTAAGTATACATTGTGGTTTAGCAAAGGGTTTTTAAAAGTACTTTTTCAAATTTTAAATCAGAAATATATACATTCAACTTTCAACAAGAGCTAGCATTTCAAATGTCAATTTGAAGCCTCAATTAATTTCTTACTGCAAGATACTATATTAAGATTGGGTAAAAACTATATATTTATCATTCTTTACATGTTTTTGTAGTTTGATTCAAGAAATATTTATGTTCTTTCTTCCCTATTTTTTAGGATTGAATGAGTAAATAGTGTTCCTATTGTAATATCCTTATTTATGACTTTATAAATAGCGAAGAATATATCATATCACAAAAGTTGAAGATGTTGTTGGACCATCTAATGAGATGACATGGTGCCAAACTATGACAAAGACCTAGACAATTGAATATTCGCTATGCAAAAGGTAACATTAGTAATATAAATTCAAGTAACAGTATGAAAGTTATCATTAATAAGTTAGTGATAATAACTTAAATTTTTATTCCTATTATGCATTTAGTGAAAAACTTTTACTTTCTTGCAATAATAACTTAATAATAATAGAACTATATTTTAAGTCATCAATATTGACAACTGGTGTAACAAATGGAGTAATAAGTGACAAAATTTTTGTTGCGACTAATTGTATAGTATAACAACTTAAACAAAACTATTATCACTATAAACTTTGTGAAAGTCACTATTCCAATAAAATAAAATGAAAATTTCTTTGATATTTTTTTTCATAATTTTTTTTTGGGTAGTATAGCCTCCATTTTATTATTGTCATGAAATCACATGATAGCATCTGTAGTAAAACAATATAGAGATAGAGAGAAGCATGATCATATTGAAGTACTACAGAGAAGAGACTGAATTTTTCCATACCAATCCTTAATGAATTTTCAAGGGCCCCCCCGTCATGATTATATATAACTATTCATCTCTCAAGGCAGTTTTCACATATTATATGGGTTGAAAGAACACTGTGTTGAGTTGTTTGTCCTCATAATTGAACAAACAGCTGGTGAAGAAAGCATCATCAGAGATGATCCAGAATTTTGGTACGGTTCTGTATATGACCGTGGATGGATATATATATATATATAGATACAAACACACACACACACACAGACACAGACACACACACACACACATATATATGTAAGAAAAACTTGAAGATCACCAGTAATATTTAGGGCAGTATAGGCAATCTTGGGACAAATGATCTTCAGCCCAGACAAAAGCAGGAATAGATGTTGAAGTGAAGGGTGGCTGGTTAGTTTGTCGGAGAGGAAGAAAAGAACTTGATGTGTTTATATGTAAGTCAAATATATTCGCATATATTATATAAGCTGCAAAGGTCATTCATGGGGTGCACAAAATCTTCCCGAATCCCAAAAGAACCAAAAAACAATGGAAAAAAATGAAATAATTTATGGGAAATTAGATCAACAGTGTTCTGCATTATTTGAGAGAGAAAAAAACAAAGAGAGGACTTCTATCGTTGCCCAGTTTCAGAGGGTCTCTCCTTTTATTCTTTTTTTTTTTTAAAAAAATAAAACAGGTCCCCAGATGAAAAGTTCTACCCAATACTCCACCTGGTTCACCAAAAGTGCCTACGAAATTAGGGTTTTTTGGGATTGTGGATCTAGGGTTTCTTGATTGGTATATATAGCCTTCTTGAATAGACTATAGTTCTGATCATGATGTGGTCCTGGCCGGTCAATCACCTTCCTGATATGGGTAAAATTCTGACTTCATTTATATCTCAAAGCTTTTTGTCTTAAAACTTGGGCAAAAACTTGTTTGTTTCTTTCATCAGTTGTCAGTTTTCTTAGTATCCTGAAGTTGAATTTCATGTTACCAACAGATCAAGCAGCTTATTACAATCAAGAAAACTATATATACAGTCAAGAAAATTTGAGTTTTTGTAATAATTACCATCTGTGGAGTGACTAAGTTAAGCTGCTGGCGGCTGCTGAGGATTATTCTTGATAAGCTCATCATGGCCATTGATTGGATGATTGATTTTCTTCTTCTTCTTCTTCTTTTTATACGGAATCCCTCTTGCCTTAGCCTGGCAATCCTTAACTTCCCGCAGATAAACTCGAATTGTTCCGTTGCCAAAAGGGTTCGTCTCCGGCGACCCACCGTGCTCTTCGTACGCTGCCCTGAGCCGTCCAATTAAAGCGTCGAGGCTTCCCCAGGCCTGTCTTAACGGGCAGGTGCACGGCGCCGGAGGGTCAGGCTGCCCAAAGAACACGCAGCCATGCAAGTGGACCTTAGTCTTCCCGAACTGGTCCAAGTATCGGAGAAATTCAAGAACATGGCTACAATTGCACTGTGATAATGGAACTGGAGGCCTCTGGTTTTTCAAGTACTGCCCGAAAGTGTTCCAATCCCTTCTCTTCTGAGACTCGTATCGGCTGAGCGGCTGCGGCTGCGTCTGCGTCTGCGTCTGGTTGCTGCTGGCGGAGCCTTCAGCAGCAGAATCTTTGGACATGATTGTTGCAGAAGAATTCATGTGCTTATTTTTGGAATTGGAAAAGAAAGTGAGGAAAAAATTAAAGGGACAAGGTGAAATGGTGCAATTTTTTTTTTCTGGGTCAGTGGAGAAAGATGAAGATCACATCTTAGTCTCTTAGAGGGGACATATTATGGGCCCTTTGGAGGAGCTTTTGTGGCTACTTTATTTTTTTCTTCCCTCTCTCATGCATTCATTTTCAACTTGTCTTTTTAAATGCACTAAGTATTACTTTTCAAAATTGTAATCTTGATTTTAATAATTTTATGCATCATAAGTACAATAATTACAATTTTCATTAGCAACCCCAATTCCTCTATTGCTTAGTAATGAATCCCCGTGAGTTCACAGTTGGTCCAACCGATAGGATTTCTCCATTTAGTGTTGTATACATGTGGCAATTTTTGATAGGACACAAATCTGATATAAATAAAATTAAAGTTAAGTCGATTTATTCGATGAATTCGACAATAATAGAAGTTGAAAAGAAATGAATTGGATTACATCGAGCAATTTTAATTACGTGAACGATCTGGATCTTGATTTTGAGTCATACAAGGAGTTGACTTTACCTAAACTGACATGATTCAATTTGTATTAATCAAATAAAAATTTAAATTTTTTTGACAAATATTATATTTAATTGTGCTCATTAGGGACAATAATTTTAAAACAAACATTTTGTATCATTTTCTCAAATTGGCAAAAACTAGTTAATTAAGGGAACAAATGAAGGTAATATCCAAAAATAATTATTTCAAATTAAATTAGCAGGTCGAGTTAGTAGATCGATCTGATGGGCATCAGATTTCATCAAATCATCCCTTTAGAATTGGACACTCATATTGTAATAAGGATGAATCGAATCTGATTTAAGAAAATTAATGTTATATCTCCATACAACCGACACTAACCCAACTAACCTATGTGAATTGCCACATCTAATGTCACACTCACAAGTTCTTAACTTCATTTAATTTTTTTTATTTTTTTCTAATTTTTTTAGGCCCTACTTAATAAGCATTTATACATATACATATAATTTGCAAACGTTTTAAACGATATTGGTGAATTAATTGGCCGTTGTTTCAGATAATTATGTGGTACTCGAATTGACTTGAGTTATACTAATATCTTTTCTTTTTCAAATTTTCTTTCAAATAACATTAATTTGCAAATGGTTCTCAATTAAAAAATAATGTCATCGATTAATTAATTATTAAATGATGAAGATTATCCTTACAACAACTCAATAAAATTCAATTATCAAATCAAGTTATTAATAAAAGTACAAACTCCACAACCACATGCACACATATGGTGCACAAATGAACCTATTCAAATTCGAATTCGAGACCTTCTACATAATAAAAGAGATTAATGCTATTGAATTATAAGCCACTTGACGCAATTTATAAGAATTGAAATAAGTTTCTAGCTTATTACGCGAACAAATTTTAGAGGTGTCGGTTTTTTACCCGACAATAACTTCAAATTTGTATATAAAATAGTTAAAAATGAAAATAGAATTTGAAATAGAGAAAATAATAATTTATTTTTTTTAAAAAAAAAGTTTCAAAATAAAGTATTTATATGAGCAGAGCTAGCAGAGGACCTGTTATTGCAATATATGCTGCAGGAATTTTTATTAGTATAGTTTCTTATTACATTATTGGTCAATGTCTTTTTCTTAATAATTATTCGAAATTTAAGGATAAAGCTAAAATTTATGGAAGACCAGTGGTACCTCTCAGCATCATGCTTCAAAATTTTCTGCTAAAGACAGTTGTACAGTTGAAATTCATGTACATGCATGAGACGACAAATGTGCATGATTATGTTAACATTCGCATCATGAACCTTAGGGTACGTGTGGGACTCGTTAATTTCCTAGAAATAAATTTAGTGGATCAATTCGAATTTGAAGAAAAATTTTAAATTTAGGCTCAAACTTATGATATATATATATATATATCAAGCTCGAGCTTAGTAAATTTGAGTTTTCGAATTTCAAGTTAATCAGACTCAGATTGACCAATTTAATTTAAATTTAAATTTTAAAATGAATTTTAAGTCAGTTCAAGCTCATGTTTACATTTAAATTATTTCTTTATTTATTAAATTAGTAAAAAATAAAAATAAAAATTAAATTTGTGAGTAATGACATTGGATTAATTAATCATAAATATAATGAATTATTATAAACAAATTACCAAAATTAAAAACCACAATAAATTTATATGTACGTGTATATATTAACAACATTAGGTAATGCATTTTTATAAAATAAAAAATATATATCGACTCTTAAAATTGAAATCCAAATACAGATGGCTCTATATTGACTCGAAATAATATGGGCCTTCACTCAAAATCACCTCAAGAAATGGTTTAAAACTTTTATTTCATTTCTTATTCCATCTCATATTTTATTTCATGAATTTGACATGGGTATTAAATATTTTTAACAAAAATAATTAATTAAAAATTAAATATATTTGATATAAATATAATAAATTAAAATAAAAAATAAAATAAAGGATAAAAGTATAGACTTAAATTAAATAAGGGTAGCGTTTGGTTGTCCGACTGTCTGTAAATATAAAATAGGAATACTATTCATGTTTCCTATATTTCTTGCAGTGTAATAAAAATAGACTAATAATACTGGTTTAATGGCGGGCCCTGAGATTGTACTTTATAAAAAAAAAAATTCAACTAATCTATGCTTAGTACTAATATTAATTATATATTAGTTGAATTTTTGAAACTTATTCAAAAAAAAGTACAAATAATTTATTGTTATAAATTTTAAATTATTATGTCTCAATTTTTTTAACCCAAACACAATTTTATAAAATTTTAAATTGAATAATTCTGACATTAATGTGGTCTGTGATAGAAATCAGTAACTGGGTACGTAAAAGAAACAGAAGGTACCATTGTACACCAAAAGCATAATTGAATACATATGCATCCACGGTAAAATAATAAATATCAGTGGTAAAAATTATTATTACTTATGTGTTTTTAATAATAATTTTAGTAAGTTTATTGATTGCAAAATTATATATATAAAATTTGGCCTTATTAAAATTTAGTGATGAAAAAAATTGCATATATATATATATATCCATGCAACAATAAGTTACCATGGTAATTTCCAATAATATTTGCATTGCTACAAAATAATTATATTTACTCATATATGTATCATTAATTATTGACAGTTACAATTTACATATAGTTATTTTTTATTTTTTTTGAGATAATATTCTTTACAACAAGTTTATAGATCTAATTATTAAATCAAGAAAATCATTCTTACAATAAATTAATAAAATATAAATATCAAATTAAAAAAGATGAAAGTATAAATTCTATAAGACCACAACCTCTTGCACACACAAAGATGCCAATTCAAATCGAACACGAGACCTCATACATGATAATAGAGACTTGATGCTATTGGGCTACAAATCATTATTAAATTTGTGAAATTCATTATCTATACTATTATTAAAAAAAAAAAAAGGCATTTTTGTGTCCAAAATGGAAGTTATAATACCAAATTTGCCCTTATGCTTATTCAATATTCAATAAAAATTTATATGTACAAATAACCACCATTTATTCAAAAACTTCCATTATTTACCTATTTTAATTAGTTTTAAATTTTTTCTTTAATTTGGTAATGAATTATAAAATTTTTACTTTAAGTGAATGTTGTCTCATAATTATGCAAATTATAAATATATTTTTGTGAAGCATGTCAACTTTTAATATAATGAACATGAGAATATTTTTATCTAAAAATATTTTATGCGCGCAAGAACTACGTGCATACGATTGCTAGTTATCACAAACATAAACTATAACGTATACCATCATTTAATGTTTTTTTACTAAGTAATTATCATGGCATGTTATTTCTGTGTGAATAACTTAGATTATCATAATATAGAGGCAATTATATAAATAATAAAATACTAAAAGCAAATCTATCATCTCAAAAAAAAAGAATTATGCTTAAAATAAAAATTAAAAAAAATATCAATGACTTGATAATCGTTACATGTCACTGACTGAATTTGAGGCATATAACAATAAAAAAGAATTAACGAAATAATTTTGTGGGACTAATTTTAAAGAAGTAAATAACTTTTTACTAAGGAATAAAATTTCATTTATAACCTTAAAATTTTTATCAACCAATAAAATATTTAAGGGTAAGAAATAATAATTTGGTATAGCGGTGTCAAAATTGTCATTTTATAAATGTAATAAATCTTGTAATTTCGAGTCAACTTTTTTAATGTGGCCCACAAAATATCAATTAATTACCATTTACAGTACTCACTGTATATCTTAGTATTGCCATTTTACGTAACTTTTTATTTTTTATTTTTTGTAAAATTCTAAATAAATATATTAAAATCATTAAAAAATAGTAGGATTTAAATAAATAAATAAATATTTTCCTTTCTACTGTTGATTTTTTACTATTTTTAGAAGAATAAGATTTTGGGTAAAATTCTGAATATAATATTCCCTCCAAAAAAGATGATCAATCAAAGAATCCGAGAGGGATCCAATTGTGGCCACAAACACAATTCTCAAAAATCGGACATATTTGGGTCCGACCATTAGCAAATGTCTCTTAATACGTCACTTATTTTTTACGCAAAACATTAGTTTATTCAAAACTTTTAGGCCTTGTTTGTTTATGTTTTCAAACTCATTTTTACTATTTAAAAATGAATTATTAATAGCTTGTCACTACTTTCGTTATGAGTGAGAATAGGCTAAGTTAGGTTAGACTAGACTTTGTTTTAAATAGACCAAGTCTATTGCATAAATTATAACCCTAAGGTTAGTCTATTAACTGACATAAGTTTTTTTTTTAAGGTCTGGCCTGGCCTAGCCTTTTTAAATTTTTCCAAAGCTTGGGCGTAACTTGAAAAAGTATATTTTAGTTAAGATTCAAATTAAGTTTAAATTTTATATAGGTTCAAGCTTTTAATAGGCCTAAAAATTCTATAATTTATATTAAGCAAAATAATTGAAGATTATAATACATTTATCTAAATAAAAAGAAAAGTATAACCAAACATTATTATAAGTTAAATAAAAAATTTGAAAATAAAATGGTTATTTATTAATTAATAACAAAATGTATAACCATATAAAATTAATATTAATTAATATAAAATATAAAATCAATTATATAAGTATTATAAATATTTAAATATATATTCTAATATAATTAAGTTATATAGGCCAGCTTGATAGGTTTCATAGGTTTTTTTAAAAGTTTATACATAACCTTTTTAACTAAATAAGCTTTTTTAAAAGCCTAAATCTTGTCTATTTATTAAATAGGTTAGGTCAGGCTAGGCCTCAAATAGGCTAGGCCATAGGCCCCTGATGGGCGGCCTAGCCTACTCCCATCCCTAATTTTTACTATAGTTCCAACTTATTTTCATTTCAAAAGCATATTTTTTAATAAAATATACATTTTCTCTTAATAACCTATATATCTTTTATCTTTATATCATTATCATCACTATCTCTATGTGCACATAACTTACTAGCTTTGTATAATCATTATTTTTTTCAATAAAGTATTCAAATACAAATTTATTTTTAATTTATTTTCTCTAACTAATTTTTCAAATATTAAAAATAAAAAAATGAAAACATAGGTTATGTTTGGTTACATCTTGGGAAAACAATTTTGTTTTCCCCAAAACGTAACCCAACATATAAAAATTTTCAATCCAAAATGTCAAATTAGAATTTTCAAAATACCATTTTCTATCGTTCATTATCTCCCAAAATTTTTATTATTATTCTAATAATAAAAAATTAACTTAATTCTATTTTTACCTCAAAAATCCAATAAAAAAATATTAATTTAACTTTTATAATAAAATTTATATTCTTTCAAAATATAAATAAACATACATTATATTTTTTAATATAAATTTTATACATTTCAATTACATTCTTAAAATTTATTCTTTCAAAACACATAATTCATATTTAAACATTATCATAAGTTCTTACTACATGAAAATTCGCAACGTATTAAATGTGTATCGGCCGCAAGAACCAGCACCCGCGTATTGGGCCAGTTCCAAAATTCAGGCTGACGGTTAATTCTTTAAATGTCACATTTATTGCATGGTTGAAAACTGACGGACTTTTCCAGTACTGTTTGATACTTTAATTTTCTTCGACCATTGAAATTTCAAGCCGACGGAAATATGGTGACATCCTCGGAAGAGTGGAAAAGCGCCTCGCGTCAGGCGTACTCTCTAAGATCCAACCCCAAATCTACTGTCGGTTTTTTGGTTCAGCGAAAAGGAGTGGTGGATTAATATATACTCAAGCGTCCTTCGTTACTTTTCCTTTTCAAAATTTTCATTCTTTTTTCCTTTCATGATTAGGTTATTTGGACTCCATAAATTATATAAATTATCTATTTAAATATTGTGAGTTTGAATTTTAACGAACTTTTGATGAAGTTATTTGTGTGATGTTGTAAAGTATAATGTCAGTATATTTGTCGTCAAGAGGTCGACCAATGATATATGGTCGGGTGAGTATTTACTGGGCTGCTGATAGAGAAAATCGTGGGTTCTACGGTTTGTGGGATAGGAATTAAGAGGAAAAAAGTAGGAAGCAAATCTTTCTAAAAGATGGTGAATGCATTAAATGAGGGGTATTTATAGCGATGGTTGAGTTCATTGGGTGTTGTTTGGCTCATGTGGCAAGGATTTTGGGAGGATGCGTGGCATGATCGGATGGACAAGATTGTCTTGATTTTTATATATGGGTCGAGCGATCGGGTTGACCCCTAGAGAAGGACGCGAATCCTTAAATGTTTTAGTACATTTGATTAAATAAATGGATATTTTGATATTTTAGAAATTGAAATATGATGATATGCAAATTTTGTTGTATGTTTTAAAGTAATTTTAAAGGCATTATAAAATTAAAATAATTTTGTAGGTTTGGCTTGAAAATCTTGAACAACATTTGGATATATTTTGGGGAAAGAAATGTTATTAAGCATTATACTACTTTTGAAGAAAAAATAGGAAATAATGAATTTTCCAACATTCGGATAGACTTGCACGAACGATATATAAAATCCAAGAAGTTAGATATTGCTTAATTTCATGAGCAATCCATGTTAAACATGGATGTATGTTAGTAGATGCTTGTCAGAAAACAAATTCACTGAAAACCTACCCGAAGAATCCACTAAATAGCCTGATCGGCAAGTTAGTAGTGTTAAGTTCTCCAACTTATGTTAATGCATATAATTAGTCTTTTGACTTGAGGATTTATGGTAACCTTGTGTTTATGTCCTCATAATTTGGCTCTTCAACGATCACGTAGCTGGTCATTCGAATTAAAACTAGGTATGAACTATTTAAACATGAAAATTTATATTTTTTAAAAAAAATCAATATCAACCATAAACTTATAGAGAACTCTTTGAGAGTTACATGTTTTCAGACTCTTATTTTGAAAATCTCCACCATAGTATTTGACATAATTTAATATGAATTTTTTTTAGAGTAAATTATTTGTATTTATTTAATTAGTTTGAGGTAAGATTGAATTTGACCCATCTAATGTCGAGGTATTGAAAATTAAAAGTGTTAAGTTTTTAAAAAAATTAAAATTAAAGCTAGAAACATCTACGTTTTATATATCAGGGGACATAAAATATAATTTTATTTTATTTTATTTTTATACTATAAATACAAATAACAAAATTGTATATGGACTGTGACAAATATCATATATTCACATAGGGAGAATGGATAGTTTGATAGTATACTCATAATTTTGTCAATATATCAATAATAAATTCAAATTTTGTAAAGAATAATTGAAAGATAGTTATATATTTTTTAAATTAAAAAAATCATTATATACCAATAATAAAAAGGATGGAACCCATTTATGGAAAAACCCACGAACTCCAATGACAATTGTAACTGATGAGATACTGATTCCAAAGCATTACCAGAACCGATATTCCTCTTGGGATCCTCCTTGTCTGAGAATTTTAAATTCGATTTTTCTCATTCAGTTCTTTGGCCCTCGAATTTTTGCAAAAGAAAAATATTTATCTTTCAATATCAATATACATAAAAATATATTAAATATTTTTTTTAAAAATATTTAATTATGAATTACATACACTTCACATATATTTCATAAAATAAAATGAAAAAAACTAAGTACTAATTAAAATAAAAGATAAAAATAATAAATAATTAAGCACACGAAGAGAAAGAACGAGAACCATTGTATAAAAAATTATGTTTCATATTTCATAAATCAATCGCTTATGTAATAGAGATATTTCACTAAAATTGCCACCTTAGTGAACCAAATTGTGAAGATGGACCTACCACCTTGAGTAATAATTACGATTAAAATTATAGGGAATATTTAGTTATTTTTCTCCAAAATAACATTATTTTGAGAAAGCATAGCAAAACATATTTTTATTTTTCTTCTAAAATATACATTCTTCAATATATATGTATATATATTATATATACATCATATATGTTTTATTATTATTCTAATATTAAAAAATCACTAAACTCTATTTTAATCTCAAAAATTCAAGAAAAAAATATTAATTTAACTGTTATAATAAAAAATGTCTTTCCTAAAATATAAACAAATATATCAAAAAATAACTTTCATATTTTTCAATAATTCATTCTCCCAAAATACATAATAAACACATAATAAAATTATACAAAAAACATAACCAAACATTCCCATATGTATTATATAACGGTGAGAAATTCTTATGATCGCGTTGAAAAAATAGTATATACGTTAATCTTCCAGGTCACCATTTTTCGAGCAGTTCATTTAATTTTTTGTTACGAAAGTTCATGTTTAAATTTTATTGCATGTCTACTTTAGAAAAATCCAATTTAAATTATAAAATATTGTTATGATTAAGTTAATCATAATGAAAATCATTTTAAAAAACAATAATGAACAAATTTTCTTTAGTTTTGCATATATAACCTTCAAAATAAATCTTAATTTGGAAAAAATTCAAATGTAATTGGATCATTAGCCCTAATAAAAGGAAGCATTTTTATCTTAACTCCCCTTTATTAAAAAATAAAATAAAAATTAAAAAAAAATAAAAAAGTAGGTGGTAGTTGCGACTTGCACTCCCTTTCTTCTTTGGGGCTTTGTCACCCTTTTTTCCCCAAGTGGTTCCAAAAATGGTCAAAAAATGGTCAACAATTACTGTTCAATTTTTGGAAAAGGGAATTGCCGTACGGTTTCTTTTTCTTTAATGGATTGTTGATCATTAAATCAGACAAATTTCGTGCTTGCTTTTTGCATTTTTTAATGATGTCTGGTGAAGCTAATCTCGAGAGTTCTTCAATCTAATGCTGAATAGAGTAATATATGCAACCTGCGAATTATTGGTTAGTACATGCTTTAGCAACCAGCAAAGTACCATTGCACCTTCTAATTTTTCTCTTATTAATTCTTTGTCAAGAAAGGTTATACATTTATACGTTGAGTGATTAATTAGCTTAATAATATTATTTTCGCTTTAATAAATTATAGATGTACGTGTGTATATGTAAATAAAAAAATAATTATATATTAAAATTTAAAAATTACTTGTCAAGTGTATGTGACACGACTCAAGTACCGATTGTACATGTTTGTTATTATGAAATCTTTTACACGCACATAGGAAAAAAAATGATTTTGAATAAGGTGAAAGTCGGTTCAATACAATATAAATCTCATTATTGATATGATTTAATTATCTTTGTATAGTGCTTTTTATTTCTGTCATCCAGGTATAAAGCTCAATTATTTCCTTCGATGAAGAGGTTGCATTATAACAATTAGAATGATTTAGTTCAAATTTTTTGATATGATGTATATGTAAAATATTCTTATTGCCCCTAATAAAAAGCAAATTTATGAATACTTTATGATTTGTTATTATGAAATCTTTTACATGTACTTAGAAAACAAAAAAGGGTATGATCAGGTTAAAGTCGAATTAATATAATATAAATCTCATTATTGATATGATTTAATTCTCATCGTACGGTGTTTTTGTATTTCTATTATACACATATAGAACTCAATTATTTTCTTTGATGAAGAGGTTGCATTATAACAAGAATGATTTAGTTCAGTATTTTTAAATAATTAAATTTTTTGATATGATGTAAGTAAAATATTCTTATTGTCCCTAATAAAAAGCAAATTTATGGATACTTCATGACTCAAATATTTTTACTTAACATAGGTTTGACTCAACTCAGTCTAATTCAAAAAATCTTTACTATTTCAACCTTCGAAAATTTTAAAAAGTTAGTGGCCATTTGGCTCGTAGGCATAAGTTTCACACATATATTGTAAAATTAAGAGATCTAATCTATTGAATTCCTGACGTGTGTGCGCATAAATAAAAATAAAAGCCCTCAAATGTTAAAGATGTAAATGACCCAAATTGAACCACCAACCACACATTGCTTGCCAAGTAACACCACTTCTATAAGTATTTCTTCATTCATTTACTTATGTGATTTACTTAAAGCAATTTATATTATCTCAAGATTACTCATCTTGAGTCTATCATTAATTTTAGGATCAAAAGACTTTGTTAGAAAATGACCTCAAACTTATTAGTGATTTTAGAAAATAAATAGACTTTTAATTGACCCAACATGACACAATGAGTGAGCGTTTCTCAAAATTCATCAACTCAATCTCAAATATTTCTCTAACTCAAAAAAGAAAATAATAATAATAGAACAACATCCTTATAATAAATAACATCTGACAAGTATATTCAACAACCAAATATCATCTTTGGAATGGAGTAAATTTTATTTAAAAATTCAATTTCATGTTCTTTATTTCATTTCTTATTTCATCTTCTATTTCAACTTGTTGTATTTATGTCAACCAATGTTTGAGAAATCGGACTAATGATCGAACCAGTGGCCTTATTGATTGTTGATTCAACCGATTTAACCACCAGTTCAACCAGTACGATGTCATAATTATATTTAATATTATATACATATATTAGAAATATAAAAAATGTAAATATATATATAAAGGGGAAAAAAATTGCCTAGTATCATAAAACTTTCTCTAAACTCTACTCCATAATAATATCCATATATCAATTTAAAATGTCAACTCATGAAATAAGACTTGTTAGAAAATATCCTTACAGAATTCATTACAACTTACAAAAATAATAAACACCAACTCAAATAATATGAAAGTTGCAAATGTAAATAAAAATCAATAATAAAGTCATAATATGCAATTTTTCAGTCATCATTCTCACTCTCATCAAACCTTGTCAAATGAACAATATTCATAATATTACCACATCAGCTAAACCAATCCCAATGCCACCATATTTTGAAAAGGATTTAAATGAGAAAATAGAAGAGAACAAAAAAAGGAAAAAGAAGATTGAATATGAAAAATGATACTAAAATCTGAACTCCTGCAGCAGTTGTGTCTTTACTGGTAAGTTAGTACTGATTTGTCAATTTATACTGGTTTGCACCGATTTTTTAACAAATTGGTTTTATATATCAAATCAGATAGAGACTTTGGCCGGTTCTTGATTAAACCGGTGAAACCAGTCGATCCGGTTCGGTTTCTCAATCATGGATGTCAATTATATTTAATTTTTAGTCAATTATTTTTATAAAAAAATATTTAATATATATAAAAAATAAAAAAGAAAATTCAATCTGTTTAAGTGGGTCACATTGAGCACAAGTATGGCTACCCTATTAATGGTAGAAGAAGGAGAAAAAAAAAAAACATTCAAATTATTGAAATTTATCAAAAGCGGAAATTCCACAAAATGATATATTGCCACTGTGTCTATTGTAAAGGGAAAGGAATATTGAATGTTCCGCTAATGTTGCTAATACCCATGGAACAAGCACTTCACAAATGCTTTAATTCTTACACTATATTGAAAAACTTCGTCTTTCCACGTGATTGGCCCCACACTCTTCTCCAATTGTCTCTTTGCACACCACCCCACTTGACAGCCCCATCATATTCATTGCGTTGCTTTTAAAAATTTGCACCATTATATATATACACACAAACATATTGATAAAATAAATTCATCATTAAATATGAAAATTAATTATATTAAAGTATTGTTTTATTAATATACGTGGAGAATTTTATTACGTAAAGGCAATTCCAAAAATAGAGAGGAAACGACCTTCAAAAATGATAGAAGAGAGACATCAATTTATAAATCGAATTAAATTCCTCAATCCTTATATTAATATTTTAAATTCATAAAGTATAACCATCGTATTAATATTTTAAATTCATGAAATATAGATGAATATAATTAAAGTTATTATGAAAAAATAAACAAATACCCAATTAAGTTGGAATCGAAGTCCTAATCTTTTAGCTATGAGGTCTCCACTATTTTTATTAGCGCAAGGACATCTCAACTTAAAATGTTATTTATTCAATGTCATTATTGTTATATCTATAACTGTAAAGTTTAGGATTCGAATACAAAAAATTCAAAATTAATATGTGTGCATAGATAAATAAAAAGTATATATATCTGTGTGTGTAAGAGATTAGAGCCGGAATGTGTGTATTCTAGAACAATATTTTCTCATTTTAAACTATTCCAAAAATAAAAAATACCATTATTTGTACTGTTTTCAATAAAAATACCATCCATTTTCATTTTCGTACCTATAAAAAACCTAAAATACCTATTAATTTAAAAATAATTAAAATTCACTAACTAATTAAATATTAATTTTTTTATTATTCAAGATAATAGGATCCCACATAAAATTTAATACTAATTTTTCATCACATTATCATCCACTAACTTCTTAAAAGTTATTTTTTTATCTTCTCAAGATAGTGAAACCCACAATCAATTAAATATAATAATTAATACTGTTTCATTAAAATATTATTTTCAATCTATTTTTTTTAAATTTTCACAATTCTTAATCAATTCATTTTTACACGCAAAATAATAATAAAATAAAAGCACATACTAAAACAATAAAAACAGAAAATAAGAATAAAAACACAACCAATCATGCCTTAGTTTCTCAATGATTTCATGCGAATAGTGATTCATTTTGATCCCACATATGCTGAAATTGCTTTACTGGACAACATTAAGCCCCATGTCACACCTTAAAAATTGTACTACATAAGAATTATGACATATTATAGAAGTAATTCGACTTTTATTATTGGACCCAAAGAAAACTTTAATTACGGTTCTGAGGACACCTTGTATTTATTACCATACTAATAGTGAACTGAAGTCATCTAAATTACAAGGACACTTTGTACTTATTACCAAACAAACAGTGGATCAAAATTTTCCAAATTGCACTATTTGGGGTTAAGATGAGTCTGAACTTGTACAATTGATTTGGCTCTATCCACCCACTCGTACTTGCAAACATTATTATACCCTCAACTATTCTTGTAATTCTACTATTACAAAGTTGCCCCCCCCTCCCTCCTTGTGTTTTTTTTATTTATATACATATACATTAAAAGTTCGTTCGAACTCAAACTCTTAACTTTTCATATTATGTGGAAGATTTATGCTGTTGGGTTACACGCCACTCAGCTTTTTTTCCCACCTCATTGATTATGAGGGTCAATGAATGAAATTATATTTGTTTCTTTGCATTAATTTATGCTTTTTAATATATTATTAAATACATTGCAATTATTATATTTACATTTCAGACTCATAAATATCAATAATTGACCTCATCATTTATTTCGAAAAATATTAAACATAATTCAGAATTACCATACTATTAGATTAATACTCATACTACCATAACTTCAAAGTTGAATAATTTTCAATTGTGTTATCATTCGAACAAGACATTCTTGACTTGAGGACAGAAAGACTATCACACACAGTTATCTCGATTCTATCAAGGACAGAAAAAATTATCTTACATTTATCTCCACACTATCCAAGGACAAAAAAATTATCATATACATTTATTTCTATACCATCCAAGGACAGAAAATATAGGATGCAACTGGTGCATTACTTTTAATTTTTATGGTTGACCAATGAGGAGACATCATTTTCTATATTTTTGGTACCATCACCAATAATTTTTGCACATAGTTGTTATTCTTAGGATAGTGAGAGTTATTACTCATCAAAATTTAAAAAAAAAAACAAAAGGGAAAAAGAAAAAAAAAAAAGGATAATGAGAGTTATTATTGCAGCCCGTAAGTCAGGATGAAGTCAGACTGTCGCGAAGAATCATTGCCCGAGCCCAAATGGTAGGGCATCGCCAGCATGCTTCTGCACTCCATAGCAGAGTTGGCCCAATATTGTGCCAAGGTCAGGCCCAGAGGTACCATGTGTCGGCCTTTGTGGTGAACCTCAACAAATTCCAGGAAGCCCAGTACTTTTACCTTTTTAATCAACTAAATAAAATCCCATCAAATCCTTACTTGCCAAACAAAGTGTTAATTGAAAGCCAGGGAGGCTGGATGACTTTGCCTAGTGCCCTTAATGCAATGGCATTAGTTTCACATGTAATATGGAAGATGGGGAATTTAAATCTAATGAATTCTTGATGTGTGTATGTATACATGTATAAAAAAATGGATGAATTACCTAAATCTCGTCTCACACACTCCTACTTGAACCCAATATCCATCATATTCGGTTTCATCTCAAACCCCGATCTAGAGAATTTAATCTTTTCTCAATTAAAAATACATCAATTTTGCATTTGAACCAGTTTAATAACATAATCAAAGTTTTTGGAAACATAATATGTGTTCCAATCATAAATTGTACTAGCCCCAAACATTGTATATGTACTACTGTACTTGTTAAGACATAATATAGTTGACCTTTCTGAATTGATTAGATTGAGCTAAATCTGATTTTAGATACATAATTTGTGTTGAATAGTCAATTGATTTAATAATAGCATCCTCACACTTAGGTATGTAAAATTTGGAATTTTGAGTTGTAAAGAATTATTAATGCGTAGATGTGTGTCTGAATAAAAAAAAAAATTTGCATAATTTGCACCATTCGTGGGTTCACAGTGGAAACTGAGCTACTATTTCAATGGGTAATTGGCACTTTGCACCATGCAAACACATTTAAAAGCCACTTTGCATTTTCAAAACTAAAAAATGACAGAATGCACCCTGGAAATATATTTCATTTGACAAGTTGCACCCCAAAGTGATTTTTGTCAAAATAACACAATTTAAACAAGGGCCAAAATGTCCAAATACCTTTTAGACAACTTTCTTACCATCATTTAATAAGGTAATTTTAGAATTTTATGTATAAAGTCAAAAAATTTGTATAAATCCAAAAAAAATAAAAACAAAATGAAGATGACAACCAATGGAACGACCAAACTCATGCCATCAATTAACTTATCTAAACAAAATTGAAAAAAAATCATGCCATCATTTAGTCACTTTTATTTTTCTTTGTTTTAAACTCAATTTCAAGTCTTTTTTCTTATTATTATTGTCATCATTTTTCAATTCAAAATTAGTACTTTAAACTGGGAAAGAGAATATTATTTATTATCAAAAGATGATTTTAATTACAAGAAAAGAAATTTCTTATCATAATCATAAGACTGAAAACTATTCCTCAATTTCCACACCATAGCTTTGATGGTAATTGAAATTGAAGGTTAATTTTCTGATACTTTGAGTTTTGAGATGATAATTGAATGATTATGAAAAAAATCCTATGTGATTTTGGGAATAAACAACTTTCTTTATTCTTTTTTTTTTTCACAGGTCAGTTTTTTGGAAGAAAAGTAAAATAAATTTAGAAAGTTTAAGTGAAAGATTAATTCTATAAGGTGTTTGGACATTTTTATCCTCGTTAACTTGAGTTATTTTGACAAAAAAATCACTTTGAAGCACAATTTGTCAAAGAAAATATATTTTTTGGGTGTAAAATAACTTTTAAATTTGTTTTTAGGGTACAAATTGCCAATTACCCCCATTTCAATATCAATCCGATTTGCATATTCCTTTTGTGGTAATAGAAAGCCCACACTCTTTTGTACCATGACTGTGCTTAGGGTCCATTAATAGGTTCAGTTCTGTCCTAGTTGGGCCTCCCGAGGCGTTTGAGATCCGGCCGGTTAAGAGTGCGCCCGTTGGGTTATCATATCTTTGCCAAACATGCTTACATTTGGAAATTGGAAGCAAGTCTACACCAGCCGCACCCTTGTTCGGCTTATTGGCTGTATTAGCTTGCATTGCTGCTGTGCCATCAACATCGGCTAGGACAAAGTTTGGATCACAGCCACAAATTAGTGTTGCACTTTTTTGGGCATCGGCTGGCGCCTGGAGTACCCCTATGTGTACCCATCTTATGACGGATTCGAATCTTCTGTGGCCCATTCAAAGTTCAAGGACGAAGACATTTGGAGTGAAGTTGCAGAAAGGAAGGGTAAATTGAGTTTTGAGTACAATTTTGAGAAAAGTTTCAATTCGGCGGTTTGACCTATATTTATCATTCATGGATTTTAATAACATCTATCCATTTAGTAGTATTTTAGGATGACATAGCTTTATAAGGGCGAGGTTCAAACGAGGAAAGATTTACGATGGGTACTTAGACACCCAAAAATGATGAAGAGTATAGTAATCAACGAAATTTTACTTAATAAAGAGTAAAAATAATAAAAATTGTAAATTCTTTTTGGAGGTAGTATGAGAGAATCAATAAGGTGCATGAGAGGCAATGATTTATTTTAAGAAGGATGCTATTTATTTGAGTCTGTTAGTTTTTAAACTTAATCATCAGTTATTATAAATTATAAAAGAGTTGTGTAATTTATTATGTGAGTTTCACAAATTGCTAATCATTTGATAGAATCCATCCATAAAAGACAATGATGTCAGCCTAAATTAAAATGATTATGTGAACTAAAACTTCCTTGTCAACACTAAATTAAAATTCTTCACAATCTTAAAACCATCTTTGGCCCTTCATTTGTAGAACAATCCATTGTTAGACTTGTTAGCTCTCCTAACTCATGAAATTAATCAACCGATTATGTGTTTCCTCATAATTCTCAAAACCAAGTATTATACTATGTTTTTCATACTTATCAGCCCAGTCAAATTAAATTTTCGAAATTTTAGAATTTTTTGTAAAATAACTTGTTTTCCCCCCAATTAAAATAGTTGAATTAATTCATTTTTTTAGAATCGCACGTGAAATTTTCTTTCACATGACTTCTCCTTTGTATATGCATAAGGAGAATTCAAAAAATAAAAATAAAACTAAGTAAAACTAGTATTTTTACAAGAAATCTCTTCGACACGCCTATTCTTATCCGTAGGGGCTCCAAGATTCTTGAATGAAGAAGAGTAAAACCTCAAATCTCCCCACCCACCCACCCACCTACCCACACAAAAACATAGGCGCCTACGAAAGGAAAAGGAGAATTCACCTAACAACCCGAATTTATGGACCAAATGGCAACAATTTGGATCTATTTGTTGAGGGGTGACTAAAATGGCTGATTTGTTGGGTGAAGCATTGAAATCATACCCTACCATGCATATCAGTGCATACAGTATATATAATAATGATCATCAAAAACTGCTAAAATAATTGCATTTCAGCTGTCAAATAACCATATATTATTTGGACTATAGATATATGTATTCGTCGTACTTCCTCGTTAGGTGCTTGTCGGGCCCCCTACACACTCAAAAATGAAAAAAAAAAGGGGGACAAGGGACTAGAATAGACAAGTCCATCCATGAATAATGGTCCAAGAAATAGCCAGATCAATTAAGGATGGGTGTCGTGAAAAGTGTGATATTAAGGATATTTTCGTATTTAATTAGGTTAGATAAGTATTAGAAATAAATTTGAATTCCAACATTCTCAACCATTAGATCAAATCGGCTTGAATGGTTTACATGTCTATGATATATTGTTTGCCAAGTAAACAACACAACTGTTGGAACATTTATATAAACACAACTGTTAATAGTATTTCATTATTTTTTCACCTCAAATTATAAAAATTGATTTGACTGTCGAAAGATTTTCATTGAACAAACCCTAGTAATTCTAACTTTTATTGTTCTTTTAGACTTTTCTAAGATCAAATTCTTTGGACGATTACGGGTTGTTTGGTTTCATTTCCACACTTCATTTTCATATTTTCTATTATTCTATTAATGAAACACATCACTTTGTACATATTTTCATCTAATATTATTTTTATTTTAAAAAAATAACCTATATGTTTTCTTATAATAACTTATATATTTTTTCTCCCTATTCTATTATTTCTATCTATCTCCACCTACAACTTATTAAAACCAAGGTAATCATTACTTTTCCAATAACCTATCCAAATACAAATTTATTTTCAACTTATTACTACTAACTAACTTTTTAAATTTTAAAAATAATAAAAATGAGAATTAGAAATGAAAATAAAACCAAGCAGGCCCTTAGTTAACGACTCGACTTGGCTCTTTCACTAAAAAAAAGGTCTTCTGAGTGCAAACAAAGATGGCTTTCAACTAGTGGCAGAAGTAACAAGGCTTAATTTCAACTGTGTGTGTGTCTCTTGCCTTTCCCTTTTCCACTTGGCTTTAAAAATTCCATATGTCAGAAGGGGCAAAAAGAAAGCAGCACACAAAATCCTGGATTCCTGGGAAACAAAAGCCAATGGAAGTCTTGAGGCACACGATTTTTCGTTTTTTTTTTTTATTTTTTTCTTTACACTATGTTTGATTTAAGAATTTTGATAAAGAAAGGAAAGTGCTAAAATAAAGAAATATAAAATTTCAAATTTGTTTGGTTGTTAAAGAGAATAATGAAAAAGAGATGGGGAAAAACTGGGTGATAAATGTGTTGGAAAATAAAAGAGAGTTCAAATAATTTTGTTCCCTAATTTTCGTTAGATACAATGTATTTTTTCCCAAATTTTTCTTGCTAATCAAACAATCAAAAGTATTTTTTTTTTCCCTCACCGAAATCTATGAACCAAACATAGTGTTAGAGTTCAAGGTGGAAAGCTGATTCCATAAACTAGAAAACCACTACCCCTAATAGTCTAATTAAATTACCCAAGACATAAAAGGTCCAAATCTTACATTTTTTTTCTCTTTAAATTTTATTTTGATACGAGTACACCATGAAGTTATTTTAAAAAATTGAAAACATTCTCACAACTTAAAATTATACTTAAAAGAAAAGAGAATCTTACATATATTTATTTGAATTGAATCGAAGATAATTTGAAACTCAAAAGATATCTATCTCATTAATCGTCGATCTTACTTCAATTCAATGTTAGAGCTCGTGTCATGTGATTTCGTACAATATAAGCCAATAGAAATCAACTATAAATAGTCCTATCATTCACAATAGAAAGGCAATTTTATGATCTCATTTAATATCATAGCTTTAATTACTCCGTTACTTCTATTATTCAACTTTAATATATGCATCGATTGATTTTAACTAGTTGAATGCCACCTCAATAAATTTAATGTATGTTCTATTGTAATAAAATTTTAGAATTTATATGGATTACGAATTAGGATGAAGATGGAAGGTCACAACATGACCCAGAAAACTTACCTTGAATTCATTCAAACCCACATTAATTTTATTCTAACCTATGAGTTTACGAATTAGAATGAAGATCGAATGTCACAACCTGATCCAAAAAACTAACCTTGAATTTATTCAAACCCAAATCAATTTTATTCTAACCTATGAGTTTACTTGTTTTCACTATTTCTTCAAACTCCAAAGATCCCTTGGCAGTACAAACACTGTAAAAACTGAGGGAAAAATAGTTGCAAAAATACTGCGGTGACTCAATTGGGTTAGAGTTCTGCAGCAAATTAAATGCAGGTGGCCAGCGGTCACTACTTTCAGGAACTATGGATTTAAATATTGGCAGTAACTGCAAAATAAATTGCAAGATTCCAAATAAGTCAACAACGCCAAGCCAAACAAGTCAAAGGTCAACTCCGCTCCCACTGACTGACATACTGATGCTGTCTGATTTATTAATACTAATAATTATTTTTAATTCACAAGAAATTGCGATTAGATCTGGTAATCTGGAAACAATCCAACAAGGGGAAAACAACAAGATCTGATCCGTCCAATCTGAATTGATAGTTCAAAGGATTATTTTAAGGGACAGAGATCGATCTGCTGTAATAAATTGCGTATTTCCGCCGGGGACCATTGCAGGCCAAAAAGGAGAAATAATTTATAATTTTCTGCCTTTTTTTGGCTTTTTTTTTTAATGTAATTTATTATTATAATAATAAGTTGCAATTAATTAATTAACGCCGTGACGAATCTTTCACGGCGTTCATGGGAACCATCATTAGGGTTAATTGCGTCATTTCATGTCCAAATCAAGTCAATTGATTCATATGCTCGAGCCCATCTCCGTCCTTTCGCTCCCACCCTCCACCGTCCCTCTTACTGTTATCAAACACTGCGCTCCTCTCTCTGGAATGGCTTGCAGAGTTGGCAATGTCTTCTTCCGTCTGTTAATTTAGCGCTCTCTCTCTCTCTCTCTCTCTACATATCACTCTCTCGGCAGTTAAGTTGCTGGAGTCACCTTACCTAATAGTTTCTCTCTATCCTGGTAAGTGTTTCTCTCTCTCTCTCTCTCTCTGATTATCTCTAATTCATCATTCGGTCATTTAATTCGTTAGCATTTGCTTTGTTTCTGTACTGTAGACTCCTGGAGAGAGAAAATCTTTGATTTTATTGGAATTCGTTTTCTTTGTGTAGCAAAAGGATGCCGTTGGTGAGAGTGGAGGTGAGGAATGAGTACGCACTTGGAGCACCGGAGTTGTACAGAGAGGCGAACAAGGAAGATCCGAAGGGGATACTTGAAGGAATCTCTGTCGCCGGCCTCGTCGGAGTCTTGCGTCAGCTCGGCGATCTCGCTGAGTGAGTGTTTTTTTTTTAATTTATTTATATATTCCCCCCTTTGTTCTTTCTTTCTTTCTTTCTTAATTTCTCTAGTTTGGATGTTTGAAGTTTAATTAGTGGTGTTTGCAATTATACTAATTTAGGAAATTGTTGTAGATTAGTTCACGATGTGCTTTAATATGAGAATTTGTGAGCTTATCGGTGCTGGTTAGTACATTTTTTATATTGTGGTGAGAGAAGTTGGTCTGAATTTGGAAATGAATGTTTTGTTATTCAAATTTGCAAATGCTTCTGCTGAAGTCAGTTCAATGTGGAAAGGGAATATTTGTCAGTTTTAACTTAAAGCGACTGAAAGGTCTTGAGGTTAGAGAAATTTAGGTTACATGAGTGCTAAGAGGTGGAAGAGTGTTCTGGCATTGGTGTATGAAATTAGGCCTGTTATGTCTATCTACATTTGCATATAACATCGGAGAGCGTTGGAAGAGAGGGAGTCAATGATTTATGCTGCAGGACATGAATAATCATTCCTAGAATGAATGAAAAGAAAATAATTGTATGATTATAAATTCTTTCCCTGAAATGATACATGTGGCATGCTGTGTGCTGTGACCTTCATCATCAAGAATTTCTCACAACGCCTAGATTTAAACTGAAATAGAATGTCTACATGTGGTAGATTTGCAGCAGAAGTTTTTCATGGCTTGCAGGAAGAAGTGACAGTAACATCTTCCAGAAGCTGTAAGTTGATGGCTCGTGTTCAACGAATTGAAGCAGCACTTTCTCCGCTGGAGAAGGCTGTGCTGGCACAAAGGAGTCACTTACACTTTGCTTATACAGCTGGTATGGTCAAAATCCTGTTTTCACATTTTCAACTCTTATACCCCTGTCTGCTTCTGATATTCAGTTAAGTGAATGTAGCAACTGCACCTCTGCCCCTCCTGGCATGTGCTAATAGCTGCCTTGTTCAGCTTTCCAATTTAGAGCTGCATGAACCATTACTCTTTTTGCAGAATTACTCTTCCATCTTTTAGCATCTTTACTAGAAAATCTGTTTGCAGGTTCCAATTGGCACACACGTATCCGATGTGAGCAAAATCATTTCATATACAGTGATGTGCCTCAATTTATCATGGACTCTTATGAAGACTGTCGTGGTCCTCCACGTCTGCACTTGCTTGATAAGTATGGACAACCTCTAAAAATTTGTATCATGATGCGCATTCTTGTCCATGCAAATAAGTCATGTGATTTTCTTTTAGGTTCGACCCTGATGGCCCTGGGTCTTGCTTGAAAAGGTATTCAGATCCAACTTTCTTCAAGAGAGCATCAGTGGCATCTGGTGAAGCTAATACTGCAAAAATTTCAAAAAATAAGAAGGGTCGGAAGATGAAGGTAATATGCATAGAAACATTACATGAAAGTTACCAACTATTATAAGAACATAATGCATCTGCTGCATACCTTTAAACTATACTAATTAATAATCTCTCCATTACTAGGCATTGTTAAATGTTGCTGTACTAGCAGCACTTAGATAACCCTGAACTATATCTGCATTAACATTAGGTCGGAATTATTCTGGTTCAAAAATATGTATACAGGATACATTTGAATTTCAAATGTGGGTATAGATGAAGAAATAGGGTTTAAGTTGTTGTAATTCAACTTAGTTTGCTACATATTTACAAAAGGTAAAATGGATTCCTAATATCATATCTCACGTGTAAGCAAGTAGGGTGCAGGATAGCATTTGGTTTGGTCAATTCCAGAAGTGAGGAAGGAAAAGTGCCCAGCAGTATACTCAATTCTCAGTTTCTCATCTTGTTAGATATATTATTAAGCTTTTTAAGACACGGTGGTTACTCAATATGGTACCAGAGTTGGGCAAGGGGACGACAGACGTCCTATGTTAAACTGACATGCTAAATAGGACAGCACAAGAATTCCGCGTGATTGGGCTTCAGAGAAATTTCCTGCATGTGAGGGGGCATGTTAGAGACATCGAGAATTTTTCCTTCTTCTTCTTCTTTTTTCTTTTTTCTTTTTTTTCTCCTCCAGACAGCTTGAGCTTTTAGAAGGGCTGATCATTCAATCAAAATTGTGTAGTTAAGTCATGCTAGACAACTTTTATATCTTGGAAATGATATCACCATTGATTACTTAATGTACCCAGCTGGATGGCTTTTCCTGCTTGCATATGTGACTATTCTGGTCAACTAACTTGCTCCTGGATCTACCTTTATTTGTACATGCTTTCATATTTAGGATTTACGAAGAGAAATGAGAGAATTGCTGATTAATTTCTATTGTCGTCTAATTGCACCAGTAGTAAACAAATGGAAGAACCCAAAATACAAAAATTCTATGTTGGACATCCTCATGTCAAGTAATAGATGTTATGACAAGTTTTTTCTTTTCCTTTTTGTATTGTTGCTTATCTGTCTACTGTACTAATGTTTGCTAAAACTTGAGCAGAGAAGAAGGTCATGGTCCAGGAAAGGAGAAGTATCACAGCAAGCATCATTTTCTTGTAACAGTGACAGGTAAATGCTATTTGTGCTCATGTCCTGAGGTTGAAATGGGAAAAGAGAAGAAGCACAGGGAGATGGTGGTGAAAGCATGGAAATAAATATATGACTTGATTTTTTTATATAAACATCTATGACTTTCCATGATAATGACTAAATTTGTGATACCTGTACATTACAGAATGCAGTTCACTCAACTGAATATTGGTGGGCCTACTTCCCCTTCTCAAACAGCGTCGACATATGATACTATGCGAAGATCAGATTTGGGTGAGCAACCAAATTCGGACCTGAGAAATGGGTCAGGCTACATAGAAGGAGATTTCCGTCCAAGTTACTCAGTGCAAACTGATGAACAAGAATCTAGAGAATCTATTTCTTCTCCAGTAAAGAGGCACAGCAGTGATTGCCTAGATTACAATTTTCTTGGGGAAAGAATTACAGATGCATATGATGATATTCAGATCAATCTATCACAGGAGCAAGCTGGCTGTAGATCATCGTCTGTCACTTGGGATGAAAACAGAGAAATACTTGAGCCTACAATGCCGGAGTCTGATAAAGATGACCTGATACAGGAGAATGATCGTAATGGACATTTAGAATCATTTTCTTCTCCAGTAAAGAGACACGGCAGTGATTCCCTAGATTACAATTTTCTTGGGGAAAGAATTACAGATGCATGTGATGATATTCAGATCAATATATCACGGGAGCAAGCTGGCTGTAGATCATCTTCTGTCACTTGGGATGAAAACAGAGAAACAGTTGAGTCTACAATGCAGGAGTCTGATAAAGATGACCTGACATGGGAGGATGATCATAATAGACATTTAGAATCATTTTCTCCAAATTTGGACCTGCAAACTCTTGGTGATAATGCTGTTGGTTTTGAAGCTGTCGAGAAAATGGATGTCCAGTCTTGTAATCAAGCAGTACCAACCATGGAATCTGGCGACGACTGTCTTGATGACATTGAAACTGAAACTGATCATTTTATGGATGCACTTAATACCATTGAGTCTGAGTGTGAAACTGATATAGACTGCACAAAAAAGCAAGAAGTAGAGTATTACTCCAAGTTGGAGGACAAAGGAGTAGATGATGGAGAATGTGAGCTTATAACTCATAATTTGGAATGCAAATCTTCAAGTATCAAATCTAATGTTTCGCCCAACAGTTCTCTGATCAATGGTAGTTGTGGACATGATCTCATTTCAATGTTCCCAGAGTCCCCTAATGCAACTAAATGTTCTATAAATGGAGTAGCAGCTAAAGATGAATTTAATTCAGTCTCCCCAGTGGACAAGGATTTACAGTCATCTCAGAGGGTTGGGGAGTCATTGACATCAGGCAGTCCACAGAGTGTTGATTCTTGTGAAAATAGTAACATTGATACTGGCAATAATGTAAAATCTGTTTCATGCGCTCTGACATCTAGCCTCAGAGATGGTAAGTCAGTGATGCCAATTACTGATGGAACAAGCAGAAGCCCTGAACCTGAGAAACATGCTCCAGAAACTCCTAATGTCACTTCAGTTACATTCTGGACTAATGGTGGCTTGCTAGGACTCCAGCCATCAAAACCACCAGATTGCAGTGTATTGAATACTCTTCCTCAAGATTCTGTATACAAGAAAGATGGAGATATTCATTCGTCTATTCAGCATCATATTATTAGTGGTAAACATGCAGCGAAACCAGATCAAACGGAGAACTTCGAAAATATTGAAGAGGGTCTTGATAAAGAGAGCTCTACTTGCCACGAATACCAGGAAAGCGGCACATCTTTTCGGAAGCCTTCTTGGAAAATTTCACCTTCTGATTTAGACATCAAACTTGGAACTTTAGGTGGTTCACTTCATCAAAATAAAGCCAGTTCTACTGGATCAAGTGTAATGCCATCTGGTAGTTTTTTGCCTGTCAATTCCGCATTCCAAGCTGCCAGAGAATATCAAGAGAATAGCAGTTCATCTCGAATATTTGAAATCAGTAATAGATTACTTTCAACTGGATCTAGCAAAAAACTACTGCCTGGTAGGGATGAAAACTACTACCTTGCTGGCCATAAAAATTCTAATGCTTTTGACCAGAAAAATCAGCGAGCTGCTGCATATCGAACAATTTCTGGACGAAGTAAAGATATCTTTGGAGGTGAATCTCCTACATTGTCACCTTCTTCATCACCTCCACTTGAGCACATGAAAATATCATTCCAACCGATGGATGGCTTTGAGACTTCCAAGCTGAAACTCAAATTTTCCAATGGAAACAGTAACAGTGAAAGTGGCAGTGATGTTTTTCCTTCATTTCAGTTGGTTCCAGAGGTGTCCATTGCTCGGCATAATGTTGGTTCAGACTCAGATGCTGACACATTCTATAGATCATCACCTTCTTTATCAGATGATTGTGGTAGCAATCAATCTGAATCAAATTCTGAACAGTGGGAGTCAAGCGAATCTCCCACTAGCAAGGACCATGATTTTTATGATGTACTTCACAGAATATCTTTGTCGGAATCCGTTTCAACGGTTCCCGGAAATGGGAGGACAGACCCTGATATCACTGACAACTCTGGATTTCAATATCCTTGCATTGAAAATGGCTTGCAAAATTCTGACTCTTGTCGTTCATTTGATATCCAAAGTTTAGGCAGCACAAATCACTCATTTAGAAAGGAACTAAGAAATGATACCAACAGGAAGGATCTTGTGGAGCAACAATTGGCACCTACTCGTACTCCACCTCTTCCTCCTGTCCAATGGCGAGGTACTAGACCCCATCTGGATGGTATAGAAGACAAGCGTGAGGCAATGCCTGAAGGCTCCTACTATGCATTTGATCTTAAGCTTTCAGCATCCACAATTTCTCAGCCAAAACCAGCCCCCCTTAATGAAGATCAAATTGTTACCGCAAATATGCAGAAAAGCAAGGTCTAATATTCCTATCTCTTTTCTGGTTTTATGCTTTCACTTAGATATTTAAGCCGAAGAGGAATCTTATGATAAAGCTATTTATGTACTCAGCAGTCCAAGTCAAAGAAGTCAACAAATGGACAAAGAGAAGCTAATCGGGGCAAGAGTACAGATGAAAAGGAGGATTTTCTACACCAAATCAGAACTAAGGTCAGTTACTGGTAACTGGAGCTATTTTTCTACTGTCATAACTTGATTAAAATTTGACAACCATGTAAAATTAGAACCATGAACATGGATTTAGTAGATGGAGTTGAGTAGGAGTGTGATAGCTGCACTCCTCTTATTCCTTGTTAACTTGCTTTGCTAGTTGACCACTTAGTTTACAAAAATATACGCGACAGATTTAGTCAAATAATCATATTCCTTCATATCTTGTCCAATGCTATTTGCAGCATATTTGTTGGTTGTCGTTTCAATCTTACAGTCCTTCACTATTTATTTCCTTTTGTGGACTGCAAGCAAACTTGGATTTCATCTGGCCTCTTATTCATTTATCTCTTGTGTTGGTGAACTGGAGTTGTTTGCTAACAACTCTTGTTGTTAGCATAATTTTAACATTAACTCCAGATAATGATGGACAATTACAATAAATTGAGAACCTGCTGCATAGTTGTTCACATTGTTCCTTTCATCTCTGACTTGTGCTTTCGCCCTTTCTTTTTTTCTTTTTGTGGCGTCAGTCATTCAATCTGAGACCAACCGTGACTGCAAAATCAACTGTGCCATCGGAGGGCTCTGCCACTGTCCAAGTCAGTGCAATTCTGGAGAAGGCAAATGCAATTCGCCAGGTACCTCCCTCTCTCCCTCTCTCGGCAAGTAAAAAGTATGAGGTAATCAGTGCATGAGCACAACTTACTTGAGCATTTCTCAGCTATTCACCATGTTACTATGTTGCCCATTCAGGCTGTTGGAAGTGACAGAGAAGATGATGGAAACTGGAGTGACACTTAAAAAATTATCTCCAGTCATGTGAGTTCCGGTAAACTGGGAAGCAAATGGTCCAACGCTGTGGAATTTTGATTTCTGTATTAGAGGATCCAGTGGTAAATGTTGTGAATAACCTCTATTCCTTTGTGTAAATTATGTCTAGGTCTTCTTTTGTATCATAACAGTGTTGTTCGCATATATAAATTACTTTGTGAAAATTAGGTGAAAGATCTGGTGTAGCTAACTTGCATGCTACGCTTAAATGATTTGAATCCTCTATTCTATTTTTTATTCTATCTCCTATTCCACTTTATAAATATAACATGTGTATTAAATATTTTTTTATAAAAATAATTGATTGAGAATTAGATACACTTGGCATAAATCAAGCAAGTTGGAATAGGAGATAAAATAGGAAATAATTCATAGTGATGCTCGAATGTAAATGCTACTTTTCCTGAACTCTTTCTTTGCTTGTACTTGCTCTCTTTTCATCACTATTTTCCCTGAGGAGCCAATGTTGGCATAAATTCAAAGAAATATTTGATATTATTCTGTTTCCTCTTGGGCATTAGTCTTACTTGAATCCATGGTATCTCATTTGGTCCCTGGCGTAAGGAAGTCACGAGGGGACAAAAGAATTCATTGTTACATCTTGCGGCTGAAAAGAATTTACCAAGAAATTGCAACTGACTTACGCTATGGGTTCAATAAATTGACTCCTCAACTTCAATGCTTATGCGTGTTTGTATTGTGCCACAAGTGGAGGGATGATCGAATGGAAGACTTTTCAGTATCTTTAAATCCCATCAAAATCAATTTGCTTAAGACTACTTGGAAGGCAATTTGATGCTTGTTTGTATAGGAAATATCTTATGATAGAATATTAGTTTGGATTGTGCTGGCTCACATCGCATTTCCCATCTCCGAATCGGAAAAGAAAGAAAAGAAAAGATTGTTAAAGTCAATATAGGCATTACTACAGTCTCAATGATGCCAGATTACTTGCTGAGATTATTATACAATCAAATCCCACTGTTGATGCAATTGGTGCAATACAAAATGTTGAAAAATAAGCATAGATGGTACCGAAGAATGAACAAGATATTGAATATTGGCTTTGAGAACAACTTTTAACTTTAGCTTTTCTTTGTTCGCTGTCAGCAGTTGAAACTCAACACATTAATAAAGCAATATACCTTTTAAAAATTCGTTTCTTTATCTTCAAAGACCTAGACTAAATCTTATAATTATATCATATCCTGTTAGAGCCTGTTTGGATTCATTTTCATCATTTTCAAAATGTTGGAAAGTAGTTAGTGAAAACGGGTTGAAAATGAGTTTATATTAAGATGAATTGTTGAAAAAGTAATGATTATATTAGATTTAGTAGGTTGTAGGTGAAATGAGATAGAAATAATGGAATAAAAAGAGAAGATATATAAGTTATTGAGAAAAGACAAATAGGGCTTTGTTTGGTTGGAAACTCCCAATTTGTTTTCCAATTCCCAAAATTTAAACAAACAAGTATTATACATTCCTCAATCCCACTCCCGAAATGCAAAATTTATTCCTAATAAATTCCTACTATTCCCAACTCCACACCATTCCTCAAGATACCAAACATTCTTTCATCATTACAAATATACATACATATTACTACTCATACAATCTATATATACACATATATAAATAATTTTAAAATGTTCATTGCACCTCACAAATCCAATATAAAAGTTATTGATATGACATTTTATTCCCTCCAAAACAGAAACAAACAAACCATTTTTTCCTAATTCATTCTCTACTTACCACCTAAAATACAGACAAACAATCATTATATTCCTCAATCCCACTTTCCAAAAATTATTTTGCCAAAATTTTTTGGCAAAATGCCCCAATTCACAACCAAACAGCCCCTAGGTTATTAGGGAATGTATTTTGAAAATAAAAATAAAAATAATGTCAATTGAAAATGTATATAAAGTGATGCATTTAATTTTTAGAATAGTAGAAAATGTGAAAAAGGGTTTTGAAATCAAAACCAAACGGGTACTTATTATTCATTATTCAAACAAAACAGCTCACTCTTTTTATTTATGTTAATCAATTTGACTTTAAGCTAAAATTTTGTTGAGTCTAACGACTTCAGTCTCACATATTATCTTTTTTTTTTTTAATTGTAATATTCAAGAAAAAAATTAAAATAAAAAAAATAAAACAGGGAAGAATATCCAAATAAGATCCAAACAAAACAATAAGAACAAGAAGAGGATGGATTTGGGCCGTCTGGCATATCACGAACCACCTTTATCCCTCCCGCAGACTCATTATTCCATGCGTCAAAGAGGATAATAAACTAAGGAGAAGATTGGAATAAATTAAGCTGCAAAAAGATAATGCCACAATTAGATGCATGCATCTACTCCTAACGTGACAAATGCTCTTTTCTTTTTCCAAAATTAATATTTTATCTGCTACTGCTAAATTATTTTATTTAATTTTTTTAACTAATTTACCATCAAGCCCTTAACCTTCAATGTTAATTACCATGCTGTGGGATACTTTAAATAATTTTTATTGTAATCATTAAATTACTAGCTATAATAGTTCACTTGGGGAAGGTTTTTTTTTTTTTTTTTTCATTTAACTACCCTAACAAAGAAATAATCTACTCTATCCGACTATTATCCTAATGCAATAATTCTTGCTAAGAAGAACACCTATGTTGTGGCAATTCCATCAAAAAGGTAATGGGTTTAGATTCCCCAGTAGTCCTAGTTGTAAACGATGGACCCTGTTGTTGATCCAGTGTGGAGACAAAGTAAGCTCTTGGGAAAAATTAACTTGTTATCCCTCGAATAACTTTTATTCATCGAGTGACTCTTGAAATAAAAGAATCAAAATCTTCCATGCCCCATGATGAATTTTATGTCCACGTCCCAATCATCCTTCCGGAGTTATAATAGGGCTCCAGAATTGATGTGTATTTGAATTATATGAGCTAGTAATTGTCGATATATTTATATTGATGACGTGATTGTTGCTGTGATTAAAGAAGCAGTACGAACCCAATTCCTTCATTGCATTTGTGGGGCAAAAAAATATATGAGAAAGCAACATGCATTTTGGAGGTTAAGCACTGTCCTAAATCATTATATATACACATATAGTTGAATTTTGTTTATTTCTTTAGTGCATCTAGAATTGTTAGGTGTCCAGCTTGCATTAACATGGAAAGAAAAGGGAAAGTTATTGGACACATTTATTCTTATTCCATAATGTGGATCGTACCCTTTTAGTGTTGATCTTATTTAGAGAGTCTTTAGCTAAATTTCTCTAAAAAATCTTAAAAGTTTCCATATCTTATTTGAATAAAATAAGATTTTAATAGTGAATAATTTTATAATTAATATAGTTAGAATTAAAATAATTTATTAAAATATTGAAAATAAGTTATAAATACATTATTTTTTTTAGAAGGAGATTTTTTCTTAAAAAATTTATTAAACATTTTTTAACATTTTATGAAAAATTTATAAGTTCAGTCAAATACCCTTTTAATTCTTGTTATTTAATATTTACACATGAATATTTTTTTTTGTTTTATATAATATATTAATATTAAATAAAGAAAGAAGGAAGACTTTCTTTTATTCTCCTCATTAAGTAAAGCAAGTTGAACATTAGCCACCTAAGCAAGCAACAAACAAGCTAATCAACTTTTCCAACACTCTCACTGTGACACTGTGCTTTGAAATCAGTAATTTAATAATCACAACAAGATTTTTTCTTGGTAGATTTATTTGAGCACCCAAATTTTTGCCAACGCCACTCGTTTCACACAGTACAAAGACTAGAATGCCCCTTTGATATCTTCGACTTCTTATAGATAAAGTGTATTTATGTAATTACACACCTCATAATGCACTAGAAAAATCGGGTTAGCAAAAGAACGACTCTTAGCTATATAAATAATTGGATCTTGTCTCAAAAGACCTAAAGAAAAAGTGCACATATCTTTCCAACTAAAGAATGAAAATGATCGTTTTTTTGTCGAGAGTCTGTAAATGGGCGAAAAAGGTATGTGCTGAAAATGAGACCACTTTTGATTTAATAAAAATAATAATAATAATTATTATTTTCAAAAGAGATACTCTTTATTAAAAGTAAGCAAAACCCATAATCAAACTGAAAGCCACCCGGACCACACAACAACTACAACAAAAGTTCTGTCTGATTAAAGGGAAAAAAGGCAACAAATTAACATCAGATGAAAGTTCTTGTATGTGTTGAACGTTAAGTTTTGGGATTGAGTTCCCATTTATTTGATTAAATTACGATACATACTTTTTGATTGTGAATATCTGAATTGATTATTAATTATTTAAGAATTTTTGTTTGAGCAGTTCATATGATTCATGCATCGTATTTTAATTTAAAATTTTAACTTTTTCGTATTTAATTGTTGAAATCAATAATTTGTTTTATGTCTAATGATTTGTCTGCAAAAATATACGTCAGGCTTACTGATGACGCCCTCACCCCCAATGTTTAAATTAAATTAAAATTAGAGATATAGTGAGGTCTTAAGTTAAATTGGATGGTAGATTGCGTATCTTCTCAATTTGAAAATGTCACTAGGCGAGTTCTAGTATTAGTTATTCTTGTAAGTGACTAACTTTAGTCA
>JACGDI010005819.1:167664-177916 GCA_014898725.1 Jacaranda copaia
AATGTTATATATTTTCTTTGTGGTGATAGTCAAAATGGTAAATTTTTTGTTGTGGGACCAGCGGTTGATATTCATATTCTACACAAAATATTTTATATACATATATAATTGCACATCTCCATCTTCCAAAAATGTTAACCATTAATAGATTCCGTATTGAAATCAATTATTGACTTGCAATAGTAAATCCTTTTTCTTTTTCCTTTTTAATCCCACAGCCTTCACTGTTAAGAATTAAAACCACATGAACATAATATGTGAAATTAAATTATCAGATAAACTTTGGATTAGAAAATGGGCAAATGGATATCACGTTAATCAAATCACAAGGCCTTTTTAAGCTTTATCCCTTTAATCTTTATCTTTATGCTGCCACTTTTAGACACTTTGCACTCAACCTACCTGGCCCTGGGCCCCACGAACTCGACCAGATAATGACGTGGACAAAAAGTTCAGCATCAGCTTTTTCAATCCACCCCACCTTGTTTGCTGCTGGCGGCTCTCTTCATCTCTCAAGTACTTCCTTTAGTCTTTACATTTTATTACACTTTTTGCTCTTTGGAGTCTTTGTCCCTTTTTCTATCTTATTTTCTCAAGTCCATCTTCTTTGCTAATCATATCAAATTTTATTTTGATATTAAAAATAAAAAAGATTAAAATTGCACAAAATTTATTCTGCAAATCTCCCGAAAACCCATAGATGCATCTAGGGGTGTAAATAAGATGAAATAATTTGCGAATGATTCGAGTTTGGATCAATGAAAGCTCATTTTCGGCTCGAACTCGTCAGTCAAACGAGCCAAGCCAAGTTTAATAATATTCGGTTCGAAAAGCTCGCGAGCTTAAACGATCTTTTTTATTATATATATGTACATATACATATATATAATTATAATCTAAACTAATATAATAAAATCTATAAAGATAAAATAATAATAATTCAATTTTTTATTTTTAGAAAAATATAGAACAAAATAATTTAAAAAATTTATAATTATAAATTTTATTTTAAATCTAAATAAACTCAAGTTAATCAAAATCTATAGGAACTTGAGTTTGATCTCATCCTAGCTTAATGAACGAATCAAGCTTTTTTATTTCTCTATAATTAGTTTATTAAGTCAAGCTCGATAGGGCTCGCCGAGTATTTGTCTATTCCAATGAATCGAGTTTGAGTTTAGCTTTTTAGACTCGATCAAGTTCGGCTAGAACTCGTGAATTAATAAACCAGCCAAGCTTGAACCTGTTAAATTTGAGCTCGGCTCGACTCGACTCGTTTACATTCCTAGATGCAAGTCAATAAACAATACTTGAATATATGACCTTTTAAATTTGACGACATATTTAATTATTATCATGTATGATGTATGTATGTATATTTATGTCTGATCATATTCAATTTTATCTCATATTCAAAGAGTCGAGGTTATTTTGATATAATTTATAAATTACTCTTATTCTTAATTTTTTCTAGATGTTCTTTCATAAAGACAAAATTCTTGTCAAATATATATTGGTTGGTAATACCTTGATACAGTGTGGGTATAGATTTGATCATTATATATATACATATACATGTTATATATATATGTGTGATGTGTGTTTATATACACCAAACCCTCCAAAAATTCTCTCCATGAGGATCTCAACCATGCACTTTTCCTCTTATTCTAACAATTGTTAGCAAGTTTTGAAGAACCCCTCCTCCCCACCCAACCCACCCCACGTTCCCCGGAGTTTTTTGTCCACTTTTTGCTTTTGAGAAGCACATATACGTACCACTATATATATCAATTCCCTGTAATACTCTTCTTCATCGAACATAAACAATCTGATTATAATCCGACCTCAAAGCCCTGATCAAACCCTGATCTCTTTCTGTCTCTCAAGAATATGGCCGCGGTCCAAGAAAACAACACCTCATCAGGGATCAAGCTATTTGGGGCTACAATTTCTCTAAAAGAAAGATCATCACAAACAAACGATGATCATCCCGAAGAGCCCAAAAAAGCCGATCAAACGGTGGAAAAGAGGCCAGACAAGATCATCCCATGCCCCAGATGCAAAAGCATGGAAACCAAGTTTTGCTACTTCAATAACTACAATGTTAACCAGCCCAGACATTTCTGCAAGGGCTGCCAGAGGTACTGGACCGCCGGCGGGGCTCTTCGCAATGTGCCCGTCGGCGCCGGACGCCGCAAAACGAAGCCTCCGTGCCGGGGACTGTCGGAGGGATGCTTGTTTGACCCCTCCGGTCGGGTGCAGCAGCTGGATTTCGACGCGGTGGTGGAGGAGTGGCAAGTGGCGGAGCACGGTGGTTTCCGGCATCTTTTTCCAGGGAAGAGGAGGAGATGCGCCTCCAATAGTCAAAGCTGTTGATGATCTTCGAATTTGTCTTGTAGTTCCAAGAGAAAAACTTGTTGACAATAATAATTATAAAAAATGATTAAAAATATTGCTAGTTGCTTAAGCTTCTTCCTGCATATACAGCCTGTCCTAGTTGATATTTTAGTATTTTAATTTAATAATATTCCTTTGATCTTCCAATCATAACCGTTGATTCAGGAGAAAATTAATTTGTGGATAAATCAAAATAGGGGTATGTAGGTCTAAGTTGTCTATGACAAATTGGTCTAACATTTGACATGGTGCCTTCCGAATTCTTAATTACATATATGTATGATATAAAATATTAGGAATCATGCCCTATCAATATAATATAAATTTTATTGTTAATATACTGTGACTCATACAATATTTTTCATATTCAATTATTAGTCATTTTGGTACACCATTCGATTGTAAATAAATCGAGTTACTATAATATTTATGCTAGTTAGATCCATATGTAATGCGCTAATTTTTATATGATATAAAATAAATAATAGTATAATTTTAATAATAATAACATCGAATCACCTACAATTCTTCTATGAGAATTTCGAAAAATATGAGACATAATTGCTTACAAACTTTATAAATTTTTTGATTATATTTTTGACCATATAACTTGTATTTTGTTGCTTCATCAAGTGAAAAAAGACATTATGAGAAATTGAAACTTAGGGTGTAATTAGTAGTTTAGAATTTGGTGTAAGATATTGCAACCTACATTTGAGCAACAAAACAACCTTCCTTTTTGGAAAAATTGTAATAAATTAAATATTAAAAGAGTGACTAATATATATGCTTTGGTCAAAGAATTTCTGTGCATTCATTGGATATCAAGTTGATCATAGCTGAATTTCAAAATGCACTCGATGGGTTTAGAGGCAATTCTTGCGTCCAATGAGTTTGCGGCCCCAGAGTGTGGTAGTAATCAATTTAAGTTCCACTAAATTTAAATGTTGGAAGAATTGCAGGATTGACTATATTATTTGGCTAATTGATCATTGAATTAGTAAGTATATTTTGCAGACTCAATTTTTTGATTGTGTCGCAATAATAGAAGCAATAATTTGTAATTTTTTTCCTAGTTGGTAAAAAAAACAAGATTATTGCATGGAATTTACTTGGTTTTGGGGACAATATTTAGGTTTACCCTTCTAAGCACAAGATTAGATTTTGTTCTAATGGAAATATCACAGTTCACTTTTCATGCCATATATGTAAATATATAATGGATAGAGAACCACAAATAAAGCTTGCAGACATACATAGGTAACTCATAATAGGATCTGATCCCCCAGAAATGAAAGAGTTCTAGAACAAAGAATCACATGCTAAAAGTCTACCTTCTTAAGTATAATATATGCTGCAAGAATATTTGGGTATGCACTGTTGAAACTGAGACATAAGTTTTTATAATCTTGTAGGGATATGAGTCATTATTTTCATTCAATTTCTCACATTTTTGTATTTTTATTTTTGAATTGAATACTCGTACTCATTATTCAAGTGATACGTAACATTTAAAAGAGACCCTATATAATATTTATTTCAAAGATAATACATAATCCATAAAAGTGGATCCATATCTGTCATAAAACTTCAAGATTCTTGTTATTAGATCTTGATGAATGAAGGTTTTGATTTTTTAATCTTAGATTATAATTGGTGTCCTCAGTCTCGATCAATTCAATATATTTTCAATTTATGAATACACCAATTTAAACTGAACTGTTCCTACAAAATAAATGGCTCATATTTTTCGCTTTCCGTTTTTTACCTTTCTTTTTTGCTCATTGCTCAACTTGATCCTACAAAAGAACTAGCCATTATTTTCACAAAATACTCCATCATGTGTTTGTTTTCGCAGTGTGATAACATACTTATAAGTTGCAAACAACCTGTGTATATTGATTGTGACAATTACCCTATACCTGTAATCTATAACTATGGAAATAAGAAGAAAATTGTGATATATCAATGTAATGAACTAAATAAATTTATATTAATTCATCAACCACTACAATTATCACCCAAAAATCTCAGGCTGCATTATCTTCCAACAGCCTGTCAAAGCAAAAGAGCCCATAGGGCATAGATCCCTCAAACAAATAGCTACCAAACTTCAAAAACATTTCAAAAACATAAACAAATATGTGCTTTCAAGAAAGCCCATTTTAAGCTTATTAATTCAATCAACTAAACAAAGAAATTAAATCCCAAATTATATTTAATTTGGATCTAAAATTCCTGGTTATAAGGATTGATTTCAAGCTCCTTGAATAGCTCGGCGCACTCCGGCGAGGCTTTCTTCTTGGTGAAGCCAAGGGGATTGGCGTGGCGGATGTTATCATGTAACCCACTGTTCCTTGTGAGTGTGATCCTTGCGGATGGCTTAGTCGCCCAGCCCTCATCGGGGATCTCGTTGCAGTCGGACCTGCTGCTCTTCACCAGTGTCACCTCGCATTCCTCTTCCCCATGGTCGCCTTCTGCGGTCAATCTATAGTGCCCTTTTTCATCGGTTTCCCCTTCCACGCTGTAGGTTATGTTCCCGTCTTCCTCGCCCTTGCACTGCAATTTCACCTTTGCCCCTGCAATATCATCACACCTTTGCGTAAGAACTTCAAGAAAAAAAAGTAACTGTAGTATTTGGAAAATATCCTCAATTCAAACAGCATGTAAGGTAAGATCGTCGTAATTATCTATTAGATTAGGAGGCCTAAACTATTGTGCCCGGACAATGTAGGTAGATCGTCCGAATCTACTAGTTTGGCAAGTTTAGATCAAGTCATATAGCCCACTAGCATTTAGGCAAGTTTAGATCATGTCACATGGCCCATTAGTATTTTAGTTGATATCATTGTAAATAATAATGTTATTATGCGACGATTAATTTGGGAGATGTAGATCAAGTCATATGGTCCACTATTATTTTAGTTGGTGTTACTATAAATAAAAACATTACTATACTATAACTAGTTTGATAGATTAAAATCAGATTATATGTTTTACAAGCATTTTAGCTAACGCCACTATAAATAAAATGACAGTGTTTCTATACTGCCAAATCCTGCAAAAATATACACTTAATTTATTGACTTTTCTTGCTCCCATATCAATATTTTTTTAGACAACTCAATTATCACATTTTATTTTTACTTTTAGAAATATGCCATTAATTCAATTCAATTCGACCCATTATGATTATACCGAACACAACTCATAATTTGAATTGATAGAAATTTTTAAATAAGAGTTGAAATTAGTAACATATACATATATACCTGGCATGAGCTCGCTGAGCTTATTGATGAAATTGATGCGGCAGACTTCGCAATAGACGTCCCCCTCGACGAAGAATTGAAGCTCTGCGGAGTGGGCGACGCCGGGGAGAGACAGCAAGCACAGGGCGCCGGCGAAGAGAACTGCAATTTGTGTTAGACTTGCCATTTTTATCCTCACTTTTTGTTTCTTGTTCTTCTCCAGTGTTTGAATTCTTCTGCCTGATGCAATTATGCTTGGAGGTGTGGGTATATATATCCGTTGTCAGTTATTTTTGTGGGGTACTTCTCAACTCGATCTGCATCTTCTACGCTACACCATGAATTTCAATGTTCAAACTTTGAAGAAATATTTTCTTTTGAATGTTTGAGGAGTTAGTTCTATTAATCCACATGGCATTTATTTATAATTTTGCATTTTTCATAAAATATTGATTGAAAATATTGAGAGGAATTTGAAATATTATTTGATATTAGATGTGCTGTACATTTTATTATCTCGTATTTGAGATGTTTTAAAATAAAATTTTATTATTTTTAGATAAAAATTTGTGACAACGCTTAAAAGAACGTGATAATAATAACTTTTGACTTCAACTTTCATTAATTAATTTTAGGCATAATATTATATTAGGACCAAATTTTTATTTTAAATCAGTTTTTTGAGAACTTTTAATACTTATGTGGAGTGGTTTTTTTGGGGATCATTTTTGGTCTTCAAACCAGAATTAAATATATTATTTTTTTATAGTATTATCTTATCTCTAAATAGTATAAAAAAATTTTATTTATTATTATGCACATCTATATATAATTCAATGCTTATTTATAAATATTATACAATGTATATACAAAATATGGGGTGGCTAGGGAGGGGGTGGGGGCCTTAACAATTCTTTTATAAAGAGACATCCATCCTTTTAAATTTATAAGTTATTTTGCCAAACTTTATAGAAAATTCATTCGTAAATATTATCTATTTGTTTTAGTATTTGTTGAAAGGTTACTATTTGAGTGTTTTTTAAGAACGTGACATGATTATATCAATATCATAATAATGAGTGTTGGAACATTCTCGAAGCATGTTTTCTAAAAGATATAGAAACATTTTTTGATTATTCGAATTTTTATCTTTTTATTTTTTATATGGAGTGGTGCATCAGTACTATAATTTCAAGTGCTAGAGTAATAGTTCGACATTTTTTTTTTAAATAGAAATATTTTATAATTTTGAACTAAATAACTATCCTTCAATTAAATCTATTCTGTCCCTTGAAAGTTTCGAATTAGGGTGATCGCTTATTTTGCAAATCTATTAGTATTGAAATTTCCACAATATTTTCAATATTATTTTAATATATATGTCTTTTTAATTATTTTTATTAATATAATAGTAAAATATAATAATATAAAAATTTAACGCAATATTATCAAAAATAAATTTACATAAAAAACTATAGAACACAACTTATATAAAAAAATTCTACGATAATTTCTGTTATTAAAATAAAATTAAACATATTTTTGTTTTGGAACATTCCATTACACGTAGCATCAAATTATTTATCCCCAAACTACATATCACTTATGATTAATTGATAATAAAATAAGTATTTTCTTTTTTTTTTTTTTTTTGGCTCTTCCTCCAATGGGGAGAATGGGTGCTGGTATGGTTACAACGCACACTCACAGTGTCAGCGGATAACAAGATGGTATGGAGCTTAGAGATATATCAATTTTCTGACACTCTGCCGAAATCTTGCTCCATTAGCCTCTTTCTCTCTAGAATCCACTGCCTTAGTTTCTACGACTGCTATAAATAGCATTCCAAGTGCAAATGGCGTCTCCCGCGCCTTTGTTTTATTGTTACTCCGCTCGAATTCTTGGCCATCGGGACACGAATTGTAGTAACAACAACAATCCCACGTCGTATTCTACAAATTCCTGCTCCCCTTCCCCTTATTCTTCCTATCCTAATGCTTGGTACCATCGCGGTGGGCATACCTGGAATCTCACAGCTTTTTCCGGTAACTATTCGCCCCCCATTAACGGGTTCCAATAATTTTTACGTTTTAGTTCTTTGTTTATTTTTTGTATTGTTTTCGGGTAATTGTATCTTGCAACAGCTTCTTTTTGTTGAAATGAAAAGAACTATGGCTGAAAGTTTCATATTCTTGAAATATTTGTGGAGGAGAATCTTGAGTTTTTGGGCATTTGGTGATGCAGATATACCGTATGTTCAAGCTGTTTAGCTCGTAGTTTGGTTGTGTGACCATTAATTTTATTATTTTAAGTACATTGTTAAGGGAAAATCGAGAATTGATCAGATTATGTTTTGAATTCTTGTCGTTTAGAATTCTTGAAATTACCATGCCAACTGTCTATTATTTTAACTGCCTGTGGCATCTGCTGTTATTCTTTCTTTCCAAAGAGGGAAAGAAGGAATCTTGATATTTGATATCTTCTTTGCAACGGTCATTTTTTGTCTCAATGATGAGAATCTTAAGAGATTTTGGAGGTTGAAATTCAGAGATTTTAGATCTTACTATAAGCTAGATATTCCTCTGCCAGAAGTTGTCCTTGATGAATGTTAAGATTTTTTCCCTTTCATAAATTTGAGTGCTATAGGTATTTGGTAATGTTGGGGTGTGTGTGTTCTCTCCAAAGCTTGCTCCTTTCCATATTTTTCTCTGTCAGATGTTCTGCAACTATTGTCTTGCTTGATTCTCCTTTACCCATCTCTATTGCATAGTCACCTTTAAATAGCCTTACCATCCTCTGGACAATCCTGGCAAGATTTAGCACTCGAACATGCTCTCATATGCTAAACTAATATGCACAACCTTATGCCAGATCAAGTATTTTGGAATAATTTGCCCTGAAGTTGGTTGAAGTTTGGTCATTCTATGGAAAACTGGGTGTATTACACTTGGTCCATTGATGACCACTGCGTTTTTCACCAGTGACCCCCTCTAATCCAGCGGTATTGGATGGACCAGTTGTCTTGCACCCAATCAATCCAAAACTTTCACCTTCAAATCCTCCTTTATCAATCTGTTGTAATGTCAACCCTTTGTGAAACTTCATCCATATATCAAATTGAATACCACCACAAATTGTCACAATAGTGATGATGTACTACATCACCCAGGTATATGAATGTTTAGCAACCATAAGCTCAAAATCTATTTTGTTGCTTTAGGATTCACTAGTTTTATTACTGGATAGCTACACGTCTGTTTTTGCAACAGGATTCCAATATACATATTACTAGTTTATAGCTCTGCAACTGTCTTTGATTTAGGATGCAGTATCTTTGCCGTTTGAAAGCGCAAATGTATATTCTTCACCCTGAGAGTGATCTTGCAGGCATAAAGAATATTTGGAAGCATCAAAACCTTAGAGCTCAAGCCATGACTACATCTCAGGGAAATCTTGCATTTCCAAGGGGCATTGTCAATATGGAGGATAAACCCGATCATCTTCTTGTTCTTGTTCATGGCATTTTGGCAAGGTATGCATATTCTTGTACATTAAATATGGAAGAGAGAATCTTTATCCAATCCGTAAACCATCTAGAAATAGTTAAAGTGAACCTCCAATGTAGTGGTATGATTGTTTGTGTTTTTGAATGAAGAATTGGTGCCAAGCAGAATAGAACAGAGATATAATGAAAAGTAGATGATGAATGTTGTGGGAGGAAATTGTCTTTCACTTCATTAGAGGCCTAACTCTTTTCCTTTATTTTTCCATTTTATTTTTCAACTTTTTTTTGTTCAATTCTCATATGGATGTGCTATGCTTGTTAGAAGGAAAAACATCCTAGAATGATTTGGTTTTGTGGAATGAAGTTCACTTGTTGAAGCCTGTACTATTCACATATTAGTTGTGATATAACTCCAGAAAATGAGCTTTGACATTGAATGAATAGAATTCTCTATTCTATTTATCTCTTTGTGTAAGTTTGGTAAATCCGGAAGTTTAGCTGCCAAATTTCTAGTTCGTCCATAATCTGCAACCCATGATTTTGAGAGAAGCATTGTTAGTTTTTGTCCTGAGATTTGTTGAGAATACTTGAGAGTTATGGCATTATGGATTCTATCAGCCACTTGATAATGCATTGCGGCTGCATGGGTTTTATTGACTTGTGGTGACCTGTTATACGCGGTTGGACTTTTAGAGTCTGAGAACTTTTGGGTTTTTGTACTTCATTTGCATGGTTGCAGTTAGTATTAGCTGATAATGTTAGTACCAACTTGAGTAATTTGTGCAACTAATGAGGCTTTTCCTACCTGTAGGGTAAATAGTAAATGTATTCCTCATAGCTTCTTAGCAGAAAAGTTTATATTCTTGTAGCTTCTATTGCTTTAAGAGTTCTTCTTTTCTCTATAGAGGAATTGTCTTTTAGAGCATGCTTTATTATCTTGTTCAAGGAAGTATTTAAAAATTGAGGAGAGGATTATCCACTCCAAGACCTTGCCGTCTACATTCAAGTATTTAACTTGAAATAGATGATATTTAGGAGATGGAGGTTTTTTAAGCAATATTGAGAATGTCTCTTCTTCAAGTAATATCTTTTTTTT
>JACGDI010005819.1:177971-194452 GCA_014898725.1 Jacaranda copaia
CAAACTTACATTTGTTTTAATATTTAATTCAGAACACTGGGAAAACACCTAGTTAGTTTATATACACTAAACTAGATAAATGCACAACATTAATTCACTTGCTAAAAACTTATACCATATTTTTCACCAATAACCTAGATGTGACCATTTCTTGGAAATAATGTTGTTCCAAAGGAATTTGGTGAAACAGGGAGAAGTAACGGGCTAGGCTTTCTACATGGCTCTGGCACTGTTTTTGCAACCATGAATGATATAAAAACCACATGGGAGGAATTTGTAGTGTATATGATAAAATTTTTAATGAGTTAAGTGGATAGTATCTAAGATATGGAACACAAGAAGGAGAGGAGAAGAGTGTGGAGAGATGTGTAGACTCTTTGCCCTTTCATATATTCATAGAAACTCTAAGGGATATTCTTTCATGATAACGATACTAATCTTCTAATCCAAGGCTATCTCATTTTATCTTCTTGCAATCTTGTGGTTCAAATTTGTATTTGAAAAACTCATAATAAAATAAAAGGTTCTTTATTCTCATTATCCTTGAGATTCATATTGCTGTTAATGACCTTGACTGACATTTCCAAGTATTGCAGCCCGAGTGATTGGACATATTTTGAAGCGGAGTTGAAGAGAAGATTAGGAAAAAGGTTTTTGATATACGGTATGCTGCTTATATGTTGTCAAAATATTATGTTCACTAGACTTGGATGAGCTCCAATTATCCTGCTGTTTTAATTATTTTTTGTTGCATGAAAGTGACATTTTCAGAATTTTATTATGGAGTGGAAAACGATTCTTGATTGTGTGGATTAAATAGTAACAGACAGTGGCACTACTTGGATGAACCAGTCATGACATATCTAACTTTCATGGTGGTGCAAATGCTTGTTTGATCAGAAGTAGATGTTGATGGCTTCCCCAGTCTTCCTTTCCCTTTGATAGCAAGGAAGAAAGTCAGCAAAAGATCCATCTGGTTTTTTTGTTAACTTAAATCCTTCAACATCCATTTTTCCCTTATAAATGTTTTCTAAGAAACCTTACTTAACAGTTTTGTTTTGTTCCTGATATACCCTTAGGGAATTTTCACATTGGAAATCATATCTATAGCAGAAAAGGGAAACATATGAGAATATTGATGCACGTCCCATTTCGTAGTGTTGCTATTTTCACATTGGAACTCATATCTATAGTAGAAAAGGGAACTCATATCTATAACTAGAGGCATACATGCTTGTCTTTCATATTTTCTTCCCATAGATTATTGGACACTTGAAGACTCGGGAGTGTTTAGGAATTTTATGGTTGGGATGGCAGTAATGCTGTAAAACTTTATGAGATTAACATTTGGCGCACGAGATATGTAAATAGTACATGACAGGCATAGGCGTCTATGGTTACAAACATTCAATGGAGGATGGATTTGTTGAGTTGCTTGGCATTGGAGATTGTCCTTGAAAAATATGTTTACTTGTTTTATGCAAAAGATGGAAAAGTAAGGCATCGGTGTGAAGTTAATAGAAACAAACTTTTAATGGATGTGATTTTTGGACTACTTTGCACTTTACTGATGGATTGTTTTTATAAAACGTGTTGTTTTGGTAACAATTGAGCAGCGCGAGTATTTATTAACTTGCTTATTATGTACAGCAAGTTCATCGAATACATACACTAAGACTTTCACGGGAATTGATGGTGCTGGAAAACGATTGGCAGATGAAGTAAGTTGTTGGGAGGATCTTTCTGCATGTATGATTATATGTTTGGTGTAGCTTATTGCAGTGAATCATGGATATCTGGCTTTGTTTGAGAAACCACTTCATATCCCCAGACTATAAGTCTCTTTCTGCTTATAATATACCATGTTGTCTGGTTCCTTCTTGAATTTTTCCTCAGCCCATGAATGTGTCAAGGTAACTTTGTAGAATGTGTTATTTTTTATGCAATTTTTGCAATGAACAGGTCATACAGGTTGTGAAGAAGACAGAGAGCCTAAAGAAGATATCCTTTCTGGCACATTCTCTTGGTGGATTATTTGCAAGATATGCAGTCGCTGTTTTATATACTCCCAATGTCTCTTCTCATAAGTCTGATGATCTAGCTGGCTTTCCTGCTGCAAAAATCAGAACCTTGTCTTCTTCAAATAAAGGTTTGATTGCTGGGTTGGAAGCGATTAATTTTATTACGCTAGCAACGCCTCATCTTGGGGTGAGAGGAAATAAGCAGGTATATTTTGCCTATATTGATATAATCCATATTTCGATCATGTACCTTTTCATGGAATTACAAATAAGAAACAGCTTTTATAAATTTTTTGTATATGCATCAGTATCTAATTTTTAATTATTTGTTTATGCTGGTAGTAAATTCATTTTCTGTTGTTTCTGATTGAATGACCCTCTTGTCTTATCATTCCTGCCTCATTATGAAACTTCTTGAAAAATGTATTTATTTATTGTGGATTAAAGTTGTAAAAACCACTGACAGTTGTGGTTTGAAATCTGACCTCCAGACAGTTAATTTTGTTCAATGTCTTAGCTTCCATTCCTTCTAGGTGTACCTTTCTTAGAGAAACTTGCTGCTCCACTTGCCCCCGTTTTTACTGGCCGGAGCGGCAGTCAACTCTTTCTCACAGATGGCAAGCCCAATAGACCTCCCCTCTTGTTAAGAATGGCTTCTGATTGTGAAGAAGGAAAATTTATGTGAGTATATTTAATATGTTACATGTGCTAAAAGCAACTTGTTTCATTTGCTTTATTTGAAGTTTAGTGTTGGTGAATTGTTTTACAGATCTGCACTTGGCGCTTTCAGATGTCGGGTTCTTTATGCTAATGTCTCTTATGACCGTATTCTCATATGCACAAAATGAATCTTAATTAGTATTTGGAATTATATCTTCTCTGTTGCATTGATTGTGGAAACTCTTGACGGACCCAGATATGGTTGGTTGGCGCACATCATCCATACGAAGAGAAAAGGAACTCTTTAAGGTAGCTATATATTTTTGCTCACTATTCTGAGGATTCCCCATCAATGTAAATATGCAAAAATTAGGGAAAACCTATTCTTCACTCTTGTGAGATTTGTGATTATCAACTTGGCAGCCTCCCACTCGGTCTTTGGATGGCTACAAACATGTTGTTGATGTAGAGTACTGCCCGCCAGTTCTGTCTGAATGTCCCCATTTCCCTCCAGAAGCCGCTAAAGCAAAGGAGGCCGCCCAAAACGAACCCAGCATACAGAATACAGTAGAATACCATGAGATTATGGAAGGTATTTAACTATTTATTATCTAAACTGAAGCTGCAGGCTGTTTCAATATCATCAGATTATGACCGTTGTTTTTTTAACAGAGGAAATGATACATGGTTTACAACGACTAGGATGGATGAAAGTTGACGTCAGCTTTCACTCGGCATTTTGGCCTTTCTTTGCACATAATAATATCCATGTAAAGTTCTTGCAAATTTCTCGTATCTAATGATGCTGTCTGCTTATTCTTGGCTGTCCCGATTCTCATGTTTTGGTATAACAGGTGAAAAATGAATGGTTTCATAAGCCTGGAGCTGGAGTGGTTGCTCATGTTGCAGACACCATAAAGCAACGGGAGAAGCAACAGGATTCGTCGTCCACATACATTGCTGCTAGTTTGTAGCTCTACAATGATAAGTGTGGTGAAATTCTGTTGTCCTTGTTTTAATTTGACTTGCAACCTTTCTCTTCTCAACAATTCAGAAGCCTGGAAAGTACAAATTTGATAATGCAGGCGTTTGAAAATAATAGTGAAAAGTATAAAAAGATATTACAAAAGCTAGTGACTGTTGCTTTCAGTTTTTAGATTTTTTCTACTCAATTTTAGAGAATTAAGTGCAAATGCAGAAGTATCACTATTTGTAGCAAATCTTCGTAGTTGTCCAAGATTGGGTTTAGAGCTCGAGAAATGCATCACTATATATCTCATAAGGGGGCCTCTAAAGACTTTAAGACTATATTTAAATACTACAAAACAGTTAAAATTTAGTTTAACATTGAAAAGCATTATAAACAAATTGGTGAAAATGCTCCCATGTTCCATTAATACATGTCAAAAGAAAAAAAAAATGGTTCATTGGCGATGAAGTAGTTTGTTTAAATGGATGATCATATTTGTAAAAATAATCAAAACAAAACAAACCCTAATTCTTCCTCAAGTTTTATATGTACAATGAGGGTAAGATCAATCATCAAACAGAAGAGGAAATTGATTGATATGGGACTTAAAAAAATTTCAGTTTGTTCACTCATAAAAACCTTCCGATATTATTGACATTAGTGGCGAGGGCTTTTCCAGTGTGGTGATTTTTATCCACATATGCTTGGAAATTTCTATTTGGTTGATTCGATTGATAACGTTGTCATAGATAAAGATGAAAACGATGAAATTACTGTACCTAAAGTACAAGTTTTTGTGGACAATTACAAAGTTCATCACTTTGGTTTCTCCCTTGCATTTGTTTCTAGCTGGCGATTGGTCAGTATAAATTCTTCAGAGCAAAAACCTCAAAACCCCACCGGAAAAGCAAATAAAAAAACCAGCTAACAATGGCAGAAAAGGAAGGAGGGATTGTCAAGAATGGTCATGAAGAAGGGCTAAAGTTGGCCATGGCCCTTCTTGAAGAGTTCGAGTTGCCAGGAGGGCTTCTCCCTCTGGCTGACGTTATTGAAGTGGGATTTGTGAGGAGCACAGGGTACATGTGGATCCAGCAAAAGAAAAAAGTCGAACATAATTTCAAGATGATCAGCAAACTTGTGAGCTATGACACAGATATAACTGGCTATGTTGAGAAGAAGCGGATCAAGAAGCTCAAAGGAGTGAAGGCAAAGGAGCTTATGCTTTGGCCTCCGGTTAGTGAGATAACTCTTGATGATCCACCCACTGGCAAGATCCACTTCAAGAGCCTTGCAGGCATCACCAAGACTTTCCCCGTCGAGGCCTTTGCTGCTGGCCAGTAATAGTATATCACTCTTTTATCTAGTTCAATTCAAGGTCCTTGAGGATTATGAACTCCCAAAATATGTTTTCCTTTGTTTTTGTCTCAAGTTGTTAGTTTCTCTTCTTGCTTTGAACTATGCTATAACAAATAATACTGTATTTGAGGTACAAATCTGATTACAATAAATATCTCTTCACTGATAGAAAATTTTGTGACAAATAGAGTCGTGTTACAGTTCAAAGGAACAGTTGCGATGGATAACAAATGATTTTTTTATAAATATTTATTAGTAATTAATGACACTTGTAATAGATATAAAAAGTTTATATTAATGTGACGAGTTTGCTATAAATTTTATAACTTCAAACATAATTTTTTGATTTGTAATGAAAATTTCATAACAAATTTAATTATGCGATACTTTATTTTCATCACAGAACTAATCATAACGAAGCATATATTAATAGATTTGTGAAATAAATCCATGATAAGGTCATATTTTCTGAGATATTTCATTAAATTTGTGATGAATTTTTCTATTAGTGAAGAGGAGCTTTTATCATAACCATTCATCTTCAAATATTTAATGTTTGATATCATTTACATGATTATTTACGTAAGTTTTAGTATACATATACTGCAGAAACAATGTTAAGCAGTTGGATAAGAAGCTTGCATGGCAATGCCACAGAGACCTTCTGCTGCACCAATATCCCTCTGCATTCTAATATATCCACTCTCTCCCCAGCTGGTTCCCCATGAATTCTTAACCAGCCAATACTTGGTTCCATCACTAGTTTTTCCATACCCAACAGTGGTCACACCATGATCCAGCTCGGTTCCGCACTCTCCCGTGAAAACCCCACTGGAGTAGAACTGAAAGTCGGATCCACTAGCATCAATGGCAACGGATACTGGTTGACTAGCCACAGCTTTGAGCAATAAAGACTCACTGTTGGCAGGGACATCCTCGTACCCTGTAATCTTGGCAACGTGGGAAGACTCCTTCTTATTATTGCAGGTCCCATCAACTCCTTCGTACGGGTAATTGGATTCAGTTGTGAGGCCACCATTACCAATAATGAACTCAAAGGCATTGTCCATAAGACCACCGTTACAGCCCTGATCCTCACTTGTATCGCAGTCAACAAGTTCTTGTTCGGATAAAGAAATCAGGTTCCCAGTTGTAAGCTGGTGGGATCCTTCTGTGGCTGCAACAGCTGAAAATGCCCAGCAACATCCTACAAAAAGAAATCAATCAGTCTCTCTGATGATCAAACTCACAACTCAAGATTCATTTAGAAAAACTAAATTTAGATTTGGATGGATTATTTTTGGCTTACCACATTGGCCCTGGTCCTTTACACCAGTAACAGCTCCCTTCTCTCTCCAATCCATGCTGTCTGGAACGGCAGTCACATTTGCATACCTAAACGATGAAACCTTGGACGACTTACGATGAATTCCCACGTTGTATCCATTTTGAAATGCCTGAAATTCCTCGTTTGTCAAATCAGCAAACTTGTTTATGGCAAGTTTGTAAGGCCGGGCTTCTGCTTCGTTAAAGTACTGAATATACTCCACATTTTCCTTGAATATTTTGAATCTCTTGGCCTTTTCTGCGTCGTCTTTGTAAGTACGTCCATATTGCGCCATCCACTGCTCATGTTGCTCAACAATTAATGCATCAGGCGCTGAGCGGGCCAAGACTTGAGAAAAAGCCCACATTTCCAAAACTACTATTGTAGCCAAAACGAGCTTCCAGGAGGGTTTCCAGGCCATTGTTTCTAGCTCAGTTTTGAAGAAAAGAATATCGCAAATGTATTGAAATTTTTTGTGATCTGATGAAGTAGTGCTCTGAAATGCTTAAATAGACATGAGGTATTTATAGAACTCATTTGATTGAGTTTATTTGAATCTGATGCAGAGTTTAATAAGGTCCCTGGAAAACCCGGCAAGTTAAAGATGACAGGGAAATTCAGAAAGTTCCGTGGACGCTGATCCATTTTGAATGAATAGGAAGTTGTACCTTCAGATAGTTTTATAGTTTTCTATTGCTAGTAGTGCTTTAAATGTTGATTAATTAACATGCGATAGAACGACATTGTTTTAAGAAACCAAGTCAATTGTAATTAAATTGAAGTATTGCAGTTTGCCCCCAAAAGCCAGCTAAGGCTCTAGCATCCTTTCTGAAGGCAGCAAGTGATTATAATTTGTTAATATTGATTGGTAACTAGGATCAAGATTATGGCTTTGGGGAGTGTTATATAATATTGGTGACAAAATTAGGGTTCTGTAGGGCGAACATCATGAATTTTTAATTATTTTTTTTTACAAACGCATACACATTAAAATTTACTGGCATTTGAACCAAGAACCTCACAATTATATTTGTAAGAGTGATGTACTTAAATCATTGCCATTTGACAAGAAAAATGTGGTGGTTAAGTTTTAAAATTTGATGAAAGTTGTTACTAAAAATTAGAAACCATAGAATGCCAATTTTACTAAAATTAAAAAATGATGACAAATGGCATCATTCTTGGAAATAATTTCAATTTTTTATAACTTCATAGAAGGGTTCAATTTGTGATTGGTTAATGCACATAAGATGCACAATAAAACTTATTCAGACTCGAACTCTATACTTTTTATATAATAAGGGAGACTAATGCCACTGAACTATATGTAAAAATAGTGTAATGTATTATGTGTAGTTTGTACGAAATGAAAACTTCTCTCAGCCCATTTTCGAGTTTGTTCTGTAGCATATCAAAAATATCCTAAGTGCCACTGAGCCCATTACACAGTGGAATTAGATCAGTGATCCCATTGCCAATCTACCATCCAATGTAGTTTGGGCCAATCAATCGTTTACAGGCTTTAGGATTGCTGCAAATTGAGTATTTGATGCATTATATCAGTTTGAGGTTTTCTTCCTTTTTCCCCCTCTTATTTTTTTATTTTATTTATTTTTTGAAATTTGAACCCCCTATGGACCTTCTATGACATTTCAAAGAGATCCATCATCCACTTAATACGGCTGTCTGGGGAAGAAAAGTCTTGAAAGAACACCATTATTAACTCAACGCTGTGTTTGGTTCAAAAAGTGTACCAAGAAAATTAAAATAATAATGACAATTAAAATAAATAACATCAAATAAATTAAATTTCAAGTTTTATGATGGTTTATGAAAATTAATAAGAGGGATATATTCTAGATGTATGCAGAAAGAAAAAAATAAAAAGTCTCCCAGCCTGTATTATATTTTTCCTCAAATTTTCTTCCTTCAACATTTTCTGCGCCAACCAAACACTCAACTTTTTTTTCCTAATAATTTTGTATTCTTCCATTACCAAAATCCTTGTATAAGTATTTGGATTAAGACATGTGATTACCTATAATACTATACTATCTACACATTAAAGAATATGGATTATCTTTTCTTTGTGCTGAGCTACAGGTCTTAACCATATGTATAGATGAACTGAATCTGGACTTCTTCAGAATTCAAAGAAAGGTACCCCTACACCTATCGGATTTAAGTCAGCCTTAAAATAATTGGAAGTTAAGTGTTGATAATTTTAGCAACTTGCAGTTTTTTAGTTGGAATTCAGATGTCAAAGGTAGCAGTTGTAGCAGTTAATTAACCCAATGTGTGTATTATGTCAAATGATTTTACTTTATTTAATAATTCCTTATGTCTGATCTACTCTTTTTCTAAACACGGAAACCTTCAAAACTTCAGATTCTTAAATAGTCAAATGATATTAATTTTTTTTCTAACATACATTATTGATGGAAAATTTATTTTATAGTAGTATTTTGTCAACCTGGGGACGTTAATTTCAGCGTGCAATGTGCAAATTGCAATATTAATCGTCACAACAAAGAGTGCATGATGTGATGGATGATGAGATTAAAATATCTAAAACTCATTTAAAAAGAAAAATAAATGAAAAATATAGTTGGTTCACCCTAAATAATTTGGTAAATTCAAACTTCTAACAACTATGCATATTGAATACGAATAAGTCGTTGGACTTACTTCTATGGCGTTTAGCACATCTACTAGGATCAATGTTCAAAAAATTGGATTGTTCTTTGAATTAGAAAACTTATCAGTTTACGATTCACTAATTCAACTTTTGATCAGACATAATTGAACCGTAATGTTATAATTATGTAATATATATTGTATATTTTATATATTAATTAAAAATTAATAAAATACCAAACATAAGACATAAATAGTCTAAATTATATTATTCAACTTTATAAATTAGAATTTCTTGAAAGAGAACATAGGGTGAGTAAGAGACTAAAGGTTACTACCTTCTAGTTAGATTTAAAAATTAAATATTAGATTGATTTGGGGCTTTATTTTGTAAATCTATTTGAATGTTTAGGTTTTTTTTACCTTTTTAAGATGTATATTAGCTTTAACGTTTCACATTAGGCCAAAAAAATTTTTAAAAAAAATTAATTATGCCAAAAATTAAAGGAAAGAAAAAGAAAATGAATCGGTCCAATTTTCATAAATCGTGAATAGTTCAACAATTCAAATGGTCTAACTATCGGTTCAGACGAATTTCGTAAAACATAACAATTTTTTTTATTTTTCAATTTTTACTCAAAATCAGACCGATTTATATGGCTGTTGACTATTTGAATAAAATAGGATGATTTTTTTATTTTTTCATTTTTACTCAAATCCAGACTGATTTATAAGGTGGCTGACGGTTCAACCAATCCAATTGCCCAATTTGATCCGATTTTTTAAACAATAAATGGGACATGCCTTATTAATTCTTATCTTTAAGCACCCAAGGTGAAAATTTTTCATCGCACTGCAAAAAAAACTGAGTTTTAATAATTGAATTTCACTAATCACTTAACAATTGATTAATAATTAATTTGAATATAGTTTTTAAAAAAATTATTGATCACTTAATGATCATCGTTACACAATTACGAATTAGAGACCGAACTCTTTCTTCAGTCATTAAAAGCGATCGCTAATTAATGACTGAATTATTTTTTGATCACTAATTTATGACCAAATGTTCTTTCAATAATTGATACGGTCGCTAATAAGTGATTGTGTTTTTTTATTAATAATCGATCACAAATAAATTTTTTTGTTTTTTTACATATTTTGATATATAAAAATATAAAATTTATTTAATAGTTAAATAAGTAACAAAATATTGTGTTCGTTTGCAAATACTTCAACTTGATTTCTAATGTTACACAAATTTGTTCCTAAATAAGAAGTTTAGGCTACTGTCCTATTAGTACACATATAATGAGGAATTTTACTAAGAAAAAGCATATGAAAATATAAAAGAGAATAAATAATTTATAAATTATTTCAAACTCTCGACTCCTTTGAACGCTAAACTAGGGATACAAACAAGTCAAGCCGAGCTTTGACAATTTTTTCAAGCTTGAGCTCGAGCTTGAATCAAATGTATCGAGCTTAACGAGCTCAGAAAATTAAGGCTCGAGCTCAACTCGGTTCGATTCATTAGGCTCAAACTCATAATCAAATCATCGGCTCGAATTCGGCTAGGGCTCGAACTTGAAAAATTAAATTATTTTATAAAAAATTTTAAAATTAATATATTTTATTATATTTTTTTTATAAAATCAAGTTATAGACTCAAGTTCGGTTCAGGCTCGAGCTCCAAAAGTTAAATTATTTTATAAAAAATTTTAAAATTAGTATATTTTTTTATATATAAATATTTTTTTAAATAAAAAATATAGGCTCGCGAGTTTGCAAACAAGAAGTATTTGGCTTGAGCTCGGTTCAAAACTTACACAAGCTCGACTTGAGCTCGAATTCTTCAAACTCGACCTCAAATATTTTTCAAGCAAACTTGTCAAACTTGTGAGCTGACTCAATTTATTTGCATCCTTAAGTGGAACATTGAATACAGTCAGTTTCCAACTTGGTGATTCACATTAACATTGAGATTGAGGTTGACCAAGAAAAGTTTCTATTAATAATATCGAAATGTATAGATGGAAATCAATCAATTATGCCCCATTTGTTTTTATTTTCAAATCTCATTTTTGTTTTTATTTCAAAATAAAAATAAAGAATTATCACTATTTACACCATTTTTTCAAATATTTTCATTTTTAAAATATTTTTTATTATATTTTCTCTCCATTTTTATCCTTTTTTCAACCCATATTATTACCTTAATAATTTTTTATCTTCCCAATACTTCTCATATAATATTCACCATAAAAATATTATAAATTAAAATTAAAATTATAACATTATTTTTTTAAACAATCACACATCACATCATCAATTTAGATTAAAAAATATATAACTTTTAATACACAAAAACACCAAATATCTAAAAACATTTAATTTTTCCAACTATATAAACCTACAATTTATTTTCAATATATCCAAACATAACTTATTTTTAAAAATACTTTTCGAACTAACTTGTTACTATACATTTTACTAAAAAATAAAAATAACTCTAGAGAATGAAACTAAACGAGCCATTAGAAATATTTTTCATATGTATCTAATTAAATTCAAAATTTCTACTAAACAATACAAAAAACAAAGGCTTTCTGACCTTGTGAATTAGGCCATTCTCCCAAAATATTTTGGGAGAATGAATTTTGAATAATGAGGTTAAGAAATATGATAATTATTTATTTATATTTTGAAAAAATAAATTAAGAAAAAATAATTTATTTATTTATATTTTGGGAGGATAAAATGTCACATCAGTGACTTGTTTATTGATTTATGAGATGAAATGTACATTTTAAAATTTTATATATATATGTATATATAAATTATGTGAATGGTAATACGTGTATATATTTGTAATGATGAAAAAATATATGGTGTTTTGAAAATTGTATAAAGTTGGGAATAGTAAAAATTTTTTGAGAATAAATTGTATATTTTGAGGATTGGAAAATTTAATTAGTTGTTTGTTTATAAATTTGGAGTTGGAAAACAAATTGATAGAATGTAACCAAACGAAGCCAAACGTTGCCTACGTCATTATCCAACCGCCAACCAGTTCTGTTGTCTATTTATAGGACGCCGACAATTAAAAATGTGTTCCATATCTGTCAAGAGCAACCTGCACACGCTCCTGTTGTGGTTGTCTACGCATAGACAAGCACTCGCAAATCCTCGCATACTCGCATGGATATTCTATTCTTAGGTTTTCCTTTATTCATAGAATTCTCCAAGACGAGGATGCCAAAGATTCATTGAAACTGAAAAAAAAGTTTTGAGATGCAGGTATTCAAGACCGTCAAGAAGAAAAGGATTTTGATGTCTTCTCACTTTTGAGTGTGTTAATCTCTTCTTTGGATAAGCCAGCGGCAATCCCACTTGTGTTTTTCCTTAATATTTACTGCTTCTTCAAGAAAATAATGTCCCTGCCATACCTCACTGTCATCATCCCTTCTGTTGCCACTCTTAAGATTCGATCCAAAATGCTTTCTTTCTGGTTTGCGCTTGCCACACGCCCTCCTGGCTTGGACCCTTAAATTTTTCATTTCCATATTTCCCTGGGCCGTCCTTTTTGACAGTTTGTGTGTGTAAAAGGTTTGCAGTTTATGTTGGCAGGTTTCAAGATTTAGATTTTCTTGGGGCTCGGAAGGATTGAGCTTCTTATTTTCATTTCTTGAAATAGTTTTGAGGGTGATTTTGCACATTAAGCATCTATTTTTAGTGAACATGCTTGGTGGTGATTTTCTTGGAACATAAGTTGATAACTATATAAAGAAAATCATATCTTTCGATATAGAGATTACATTTTCACAGGCCTGCTGATCTTTGAGTTATACTCATAATCATTTAACTGTTTTGATAACGCTGGTTTTGAGAGTCTGAGTATGTATTTTGAGGATCCACATAGCTTAAACTTTGAGTCAGATGTTGGGTTTACAGAAAATTGGGGGAGTGGTCCGGTGCCCGTTAAACAATCATTGGCTTTGGATGGTGAGAAGGGGGAGTTGGTGAAGGCTTCAGGGAGAACGGGGAAGAAAACTGGGGTTTCAGAGACAAAGACAATAGCCGCTTTGAAGAGCCATAGTGAGGCAGAGAGGAGAAGGAGGGAGAGAATCAATGCTCATTTGACGACCCTTCGGGGCCTTGTCCCCAACAATGAAAAGGTCAGTAAATGTTCTTGGCTTGCATTATTAAGGTATGACTTCAATTTAGTAGCACGTATTTTAATTAAGATTATCTAGTTAATCCAGGATTTGAATTCAAGTATGATATGCACAATTTGTGTGCTTGAAAGTATGGATATTATTTTGTGCTTCTCTTCTTTGTCATTTGTATTACTAGTAAGAAATAAGAAATTATTGAAGTTCTTTGGACTTGTGGAATTCGTAAATATTTGGGGTGATGCTTGTAGTACAATAGTTCAGTTTTGGTAACTATTACTTCTGTTTTTTTGGTCTTAACTTCATTTATTGGCTTCCCTTTGTTGCTGATTTGTTGGTCTTGTATCATTTATATGGCTCATGAAGTTTCTTGCAGGCTGAAAAACTTTTAGTGCATCTCTCTCTGTGTCCTCTGTGTCCGCGCGCGTGTGTGTGTCAGTTCTTCAAATACTGATGGATGAGACTTGATAACTCAATTTTATATGTGAATCCCAAAAGAGGTTTGGATTTTTTGTTGGCTGCTGGAATTTGTAGCTTATAACCAAGGTTTTTTAGTTTGATGTTTACAGAAATGGGATTTTGTGAAGAAACACTGATTTGAAACGAAACTTCCCATACTCTTCTCTGTGTAATTGCATGTTGTAGCAGAAATTTTCGTGCTGCTCAACAAATGATCAGCAATTGGCTTCTAGTTGTAGATATGAATTTATCGTGGCAAGTATGATAAAATGGCATCCAAGTATGTAATGTTAGTTGAGAACAGATCTGCATTCAAAGATCAAGTGTGTGCATGCTCTTGTTTCAAAGCATACACAATTCAAGTATGTCATGAGTGATGACCATCTTGTCCTTTGAATATAGCAAAGTAAAAGGGTAGTACATTCTCAAAATGTCAACTCTGTGGTATTAAATTTGACGAAGTGTTGGTGCTGACTAACATGTACAGTGGCTAGTCACTATCTTCTTCTGAATTTTTTAATAATTACTTCATTTTCGAAGGTTAAAGTTTTCACTTCTGTACCTGTAGTTTGAGGTTGACTGCAGAAGATTATGCTTGAGGGTAAGCTACCTGTTCAATTGAATTTGTGTTTCCAATTTATCCCCATGGGTCCTTTTCCGATGATTATAATATTGAGTTCTTGTGTATGACTATAATTACAGCAAGAATTTGTGTTTGTGCTGAAGTAAGGTGATATGTATTATTGTGGTTTGGAGTGAACAAACAACGAAAGAGACGTTTACAGATAAATCTATGGCTGCCTGGTAAGGTGTAATATATAGATTAAGTTGCCATCATATGCTAACTGTGGCTGCAAAAAGCTGACAGGATTGAATAAGCCTCCTGATTTATTTTTCAAGCTGCAAAGATTGAACAAACCACATAAGTTTTTTTGACTTTGTCTGATTTGACTTTCTTGTTCGATTGTGGCTGGCTTAATCAGTAGTTGGCATGTTTATGCTGAGTAATGCTATTGAGGAAATTGCATTTGTCCGAAATTGGAAATGATGGCTAGAGTTTTTGGTTTTTCTCGGACAGATGAACTAGACATAATCCTTACACATCTTGTAAGAACATTCAACAGTGGTTTGTACTCAATTCTTTCTATGTTGACAGATGGACAAAGCCACATTACTGGCCGAAGTCATTAGCCAAGTGAAGCAATTGAAGACCACTGCGATGCAAGCCAGTGAAAATTTGCACATCCCAATGGACATTGATGAAGTAGAAGTTCAAATACTCGAGAATAACAATGTGGGGGACGGTTCTTTCTTGCTGAGGGCTTCACTTTGCTGCGATTACCGGCCTGATCTCTTGTCTGACATAAAGCAAGCAGTTAATGATCTTTCTGCACAAGTTTTAAAGTGTGAGATCTCTATGTTGGGAGGACGAGTGAAGAGTGTATTCTTAATTACGACCTTTGAAGGGGAGGATGACAGTGCTAGAGCTCAGGAAGTTATTGTGAGTTCTATCCGCAGGGCTTTGAGTGGTATTCTTGATAAGGTTACTGCATCAGCTGAGTATGCTCAAGAGTTAATTTTTCCTCATAAAAGGCGACGTGTTTCTTGTTCTGATTCTTCGTGCTTGTCGTCATGAGAGTTCTTAAAGTCATAGTGATGTTATCTCTTACTGTCAACTGTGGAAGTGTAGCTTGCTAAGTGTGATGGGTTTGGGAATTGAAATTCTGGGAAAAACATACATTTGAATGTGATTTTGTAGTTTCAATTTGCACGAGGCACCAGACATCAGAGGTTGTTCTAGATTGGTTGAATGTGTCATATTTTTAGTAGCCTGATATTTATAGTATGTGTTTTATGTGGACAGTTCATGTTTATGGCTGGCAAATAGGGAAATATTGTCTGATGAATGTGTACACTAAAGAAGTTTTTAATAAGTCTAGGGTGTGTTTCTTTCTATATTGTGTTGTCTCACTTTTCAGTTCCATAAATATCGGCAACGAGATCGAATTTTCCTTTATGGTCCGACGTACGGATATTTGAGAACAACAAGCACTAGTGGTCTAGTGGTAGAATAGTACCCTGCCACGGTACAGACCCGGGTTCGATTCCCGGCTGGTGCACTTAATGGTTTGCGGGGATAGCTCAGTTGGGAGAGCGTCAGACTGAAGATCTGAAGGTCGCGTGTTCGATCCACGCTCACCGCAATTTATTTTATTTTTTTGCTTCCCCTTTCGTCAATTCAAAATAGTAAAAATATATAGTATTGTGTTGCAATTCATTAAGCCATTTTCCTTTATTTTTCTTTGATGTTAAAATTTTATTTTTTGCTAACAACTCAGCCATAAATTTGAATTTCATTGAAAATAGTTCACGAATTGCACAAACTTTTTTTTTCTTTTGTCAATTCAAAATAGTAAAAATATATAATATTTTGTTGCAATTCATCAACCCATTTCCCCCTTTTTTTTTCCTTTTTCTTTTATGGTAACATTTCATTTTTGCTAACAAATCAGTTATAAATTCGAATTTCATTAAAAATAATTGAAAAATTAGTCATGATTTTTTAAAAAAATATATAAGAAACTTAATCAAACTATATTTTAGAAGAGAAAGCAACTACAATTTTTTCTTTAAAAGATAATCAAGTTTAGAGTCACATTTAGAATAAAAGGATAAAAAAAAGGACAACATTCACTGCTTTTTGAGATTTGGAGCTCATTTTGAACTTAAAGTGCCAATCAATTGAATTTTTTTTATAATTTTAAAAATATTATTTTTTAAAAAAATATATCATAATTTTTTAATGATAACAAAATAATTACAAAGTGCGACAATCAATTAATATCATATTGATGCTGCTAAGAGCTTAATGGTCC
>JACGDI010005819.1:194552-210171 GCA_014898725.1 Jacaranda copaia
ATCATTTAACATTGGATCTCGTGGGTTGTATTACTTGTAAAGGGGGCCTGTTAGGCCTGTTGGGTTATCCCATATCACATATGCTTATCTAACTACTATTCACATCAATTGAATAGATTTATTAAAATGCTCATATTAAAAAAATCCATTTTATTCCGCTCAAAACACTTTTTAAGTCTTGTTGTGTTTTGCACACAACTTGATTTACATTCAATTTCACTTTGAACGTAAGGTCATAGGAATATAATTGCACCTCATTGAAATTTCATATTTTCTTAATTGGAGTTTCTATATTCAAAGGGAAACGCGTTATGAGGGCCGCATTATGTATAGTTGAACCATGGCACTAATTTTAACATTACAAGGATGGTGAGGATATAACTAGAAAATTACCAACTTACCCTTTAATCATGTCGAATTCAAGTGATTGAATCTGATGTATCCCCACTGTTGAGTAGTAGAGGTGAGAATGCTCCTAACTCTGTCACATTACTTATTAAATACTATGCATTATAAATATACAATCCCAACATATATATTTTCATGCTATATTAAGTTTTTTTTATTTCGCTCTTAATTATTTTTATTTTAGATTTTTTATAGACTGACCTTTAACAATCATAATACTTTACTGCTTCATCGTGATATGAAGTTTTACAAATTTAATTTCTTGTTAACCCTTTTACATCACTCTAACCCCATACAATTAACCAGATTTTAAATTGATATAAAGAATTACCCTCAAACTCATTAATGAATAAAGGGAAAAATAAAATTATATGCAGATGTGATTTTATTTTATTTTATTTTTTAAATAAAGGATCATTGCTGATTTTTTTGTTATTATAAATAAAATTTGATTGCAATTAATTTGTTTGTAAATATAGCAATTCACCATCAAACTATCTGTCTGTTTCATTCAGCCACATCTTTCCCTATCCCAATTCCCTTGTGTTCAAACTTAGGGATTGGGTTCCCGGGGTGGTACACCTCATCCTAGAACCACTCCCTCGGCCAATTCCTTCAAATTTGATCGGGAAAGCCGATGAAGGTGAAATAATATTATTCCACGATTAGGAATAAATAATGTTGTCATAACACGAAATGGGACAGCACCATTTGGCTATAGAATCTTATTGGCTTGACGGAAAATTAGGTGGAATATAAAAAAGAAGCTGGAAATTGGAAATCTTGAATTTAATTCTTTGACCAAAGGTAAATATATAGATAGCGGCTTAAATTTTTCAATCTATTTATTGTTTTATTTTTATGACTATATGATATGTGTATTAAATATTTTTTTATAAAAATAATTGATTGAAAACTAGATATATTTAGTATTAATATTGATATGGGATATCCTAATAGATTCAACAGGCCCAACATCTAACGAGACGGCTCACAAGGCCCAAAGATGGTATCTGTTTGGTCGACCGGTATCGATCTCACTTGGGAGTATCTACGATCGACCCATATCGACCTGAAGACTACTCCGAGAATTCGAGCATTTGAGTCTGGTCAACATTGATTGACTTCCGACGTTCACTCGGATCCTTGCCGGGCATGTTGATTTGACGGGTCGAGCCCACTCCAATGACACATGGCAGCCGGTGTAACTGCTGCCAACAACTTTGGCAGACACATGCCCCTGCTGGCACGGTTATCTGGGAAAACAAGAGATTTAGCCACCTGGCACAGTACCAGAATTTGGACATAGGATGACTTTCAACCCCCTTGCATGGGAAAAAGCTAGGACACCTGATAAGGGTACTTTGGTAAAATCACGCCTACATAAAGCTATAGATATTGCAGGCCCAACCACGCTCAAGGTAATACCATTTTACACTATATACTTAATATCCTCTATACTCTACTCAATTACCCTCACTACCAAAACTAACTTAAGCATCGAAGTGCTTTAGTCGGAGGCACCTCGGCTAGTTTAACGTGTGTTGTGGTTGTAGATCTCAAGCTCAGAACAATATCTAACCCTCACTCTCCTACACTTGTAGCATTTTGCAACATCAAATACAATAATTTAAAATAAAAAATATAATAGAAAATAAAATAAAGAATCCAAAGTAATATAAGTAGGAGCATAAAAAGAGTAACCGAAAATACAAAAATAACTTAATTAATAGATGTCAACAAAATTTGAAATATAAGTAGATTTATAACATTTACATCACTTGAACTTCAATTTAAAATCTCTTTCTTTTGGGATTTCATCTTACTATTGTGCAACACCTCATCCACCACTAAAATTGAATTATTTTGTCAATTTTATAAGATCACATTTGATTCATAAGAATAGGTGAAATAAGGCTAATTAAAAATGTGTAATATCATTTTTCACATTAAAGATAAAGGTGATAGGGTTAATGTGAAATAAAGGCCAAGCCAATTTCGAACTCATCCTATTCACATGATTATCTGCTTTTTGCATATTCGAATTTAAGGTGAGATTTCTTAATCATCAATGTGAAATTATATGAAATTACCATTATATAATTTACATCAAAATTTAAAATGATGAGTAGGGGTGTAAATGAGTCGAGTTCAACAAAAAATACAGGCTCCAGCTTGGTGAGATTGCTTTCAAGTCGGCTCATCAAAAAATTTCAAATTAAATAAAAATATTAAATTATTAATATATCATAATTATTAATATATTATAATTATTTAATCATATATAATAAATATTTAAAATTAGAAAAAGAAAGCAAATTATTAATATATATTAATTATATAATTAATATTGATTAACATTTAATGTGAGACCATTAACTCGCGTGTCACGCTAGATCTTCTCTTATTTGTACGCTAATTAATGAGCTTCATTTTGTCTTAAATTTTCTAAGCATAGAGCCTGCAATGATGCAGGCTGATTAGCTGTAAGGTCGACAAGATTTAGATTTTAATCTCTCCAATCCAAAAGATAAGGAAACCGGCCACATGACATAGGTTAACCGTAACCCATAGGGAAAGATATTTACATTCCATAAATTAATTACTATTTTCATATTATTTCAATTTTTATTAGGCTTTATTTTTTAAAAAATATAGAGAAGCTTATTTAGAGAAATATTTAAGGTAATTGATCAAAGTATTAAAAAATAAAAAAGAAAAAAAAATAAATTGAACAAACGACTTTGCAAATTACTTAGGTAATGTTTGGTTATGTCTTTTGTGTGATTTTAATATATGTTTTGGGAGAATGAATATTGAAGTGATACTGGAGAATGTGAAAGTTGTGTTAGGAAATGTAATGGGTTTTTGGTTATATTTTGGAGAATAGTTAAAAATTGATTTTGAAAAGTTTTTGTGTGTTTGTTTATATTTTGTGGGGAAATATTTTTTTTACTATAACAGTCAAATTAATATTTTTTGTTCGGTTTTTGGGGTGAAAGGGGAATTGAGTGATTTTTTTTTATTGTTAGAATAATAATAAATATAAATAATATATATAATTTACATGCATGTATTGGAAAATGTGAAAGTTTTAGGGATAATGAATGATGGGAGAGGACATTTTTGGAAAAAGATTTTAGTACTTTGGAGAAGAAATAAGGGCGTATTTGGTTTTGTTTCCTCAGAACAATTTTGTTATGAGGACCAAATACTCTCTTAACGGTTAATGATTTAGTGATATCGTCCTCACATTATATGAGTACGAGATTCAAACTCTAATAAGTTCTGTGTGTATAAAATTATACATTTGAATTCTATTAATCATCCTTATATCATTTTATTATTGTTGTTAAACATACAATAGAGATTATTTTCAAGATTAATTGCATTTTTTTCATTGAAGCCTCATGTACGAGGAGGAAAGTCGCCGTTTTCTCAGGGACATTAATCGTGATAAATTAAACCTAATTCCCACAAGCAATTAATGTTGTTCAAATTGTCTTAAATACTGACAGATCTACTGAGATTATTGCTTTGAAGAATGATTTTTTAAACAATCAAAGTTTTAGAATTTTGAGGATCTCATAAAAACAAGAAATCTTCTTTATCTTGATCTATTGAAAATGTGCAATAATATTTATAACAACCATGATTAAGGGATTGTTTGATTAAATTTGTTTAAATTTTTTTGTAAATTCTTATATTTTATAAAATATTTTGAAATATATAATTAAAATTAAAATTTTAAAATATTTAAATAAAATAACATTTTTGAGCTTCTAAAATGTTAGTGATAATAATTTTACAATTAACATGATTAAAACTACTGAAACTAGTTAAAATTTTAATGATAAATTAGGAATTATTTACTATTATTACAAGAGTGATAAGCTTTAACATTTTATTTTGAAAATTTATAATTTGTAAAATTTTTTCTTAAAGAATTTATAGAATATTGTATAACGTTTCATAAATTTTTAAATATTATTTCAAATTATATTAAATATTTTAAAAAATTTATAAATTCACTCAAACACTCTGCTGACGTGGATCTTTTTTTACTACCATATGGATTGAATTATCGATTCTAGTGGTTAAAAACTAAAAGTGACAAAAACGTGGGGGTATTATGGGTATTTCGCATGCCTGAGGTCCCATAAAGAGTAACTTGCAACAGTTTCACGATCTGTACCAGAAATTTTCTTTCATCCCCATGAAAGCAGACAAGTTGCTTAACCTGCACGTGCTCTCTGTTCTTTCACTCTTAGCATTTTCCTATAAAGTCTCTTTGTCTCCATTCTCCACGTTCCTCTTACAAGAGGAAAACAGAGTCTCGAACGCGAAAATGGACCAAGAAACAAAACATCAGCCCACAATAGTTGAAGCAAAAATCTTGAAATATGTCAGTTCCACAAGCACCAAAAAGGTCATGAGATTCTCTGACCAACTGGTTCTTTTCCTAGACAAAGCTAAGGTTCTTTGCTCGCATGCGAAGGTTACTTCGCTTAGACGCCGTCAGAAACCCCTGGCGGAACCTTTAGATACAGATAAACAAGCGAAGATTGAAGAGGACAATATGGTGGAAAAGTTAGAGGGTGGTGAGGATTGGATGGTGGCTTTGAAAAGGTCTGTAAAGGGGCTCCATTTTGGGAACTGGGAGGAGAAAGAGGTGGCGGCGGAGGAGATAAAGAAGCTGGCGGAAGACAACTTGAAGCGGCGGAAAACTATGGCGCAGCTCGGCGTCATTCCGCCACTGGTTGCCATGGTTGGTTCGGAATTGGTGGCGCGTCGAAGATTGGCTGTTCGTGCGTTAATTCAGCTAGCACATGGCTCTTTCACGTAAGTTGATTTTACTATTTAATTTTCTTTTTTCTTTTGAGTATTTTAGGAAAAATAGGAATTAGGTTGCACCAGGAATCAAGATCAAAGTTAATCTGGCAAGAACTTGGCTTAATCAGATTATTATCAGAAATCAAAAAGTTTGCTGGTAAAGGATGTAATTTTCAAGCTGATGGCTTTCTAGTTGTAAAAATTTTGGGAGGAAATAAAGCAGAAACTGTTCCATTGGCTGCACATTGGCTTATTCTTTTTTAAATTATTGTTGGTGGGAGTTATTGGACTTATTGGTGGCTGGGAAAAATGTGATTGGAAATTTGGAACAGCATACGAAGAATCATCCATAATGGAGATCTAATGGCCATTATTAATAACCATAATGAAATAATTTTCTAACTCCAACTAATTTCCTTTTTAATGCTTATGCTTATGCTTGCTCTCTATTATGTGTTTCTTGACTTGGGTTCTTCTAGGACGAACTTTTTTATCACTACTTTGAGTTCTGAAATCCCTAGGAAAATTTAGGACAAAAGCAGGGGGGTTAGGGGGTGGAGTGGAGGCCTTTGGAGCCAAAATTAGACCACAAGGAGACTCCGCACTAAAGTCTAGGGTATGCAAGAATTTAAGGTGGCGTTTATTTAGATGATTTTAGAATAGAACAGAAGATTCAGACTGCTTTTGCATATACTTTTTTTATTTTTTTTTGAGAAAAAGTAGTGCATTGTGATGAAATTTAGTACAACTATTTGATAAAGGTTATCTGTCAAGAATTTAGAGCTTGATTTGTAGACTCCTCATGTTCAAAGGCAAATTAAGTTGAGAGAATCATGTTGACTTTCGCCCCATATAATTACTTTATTTTTCTGCAATAGGTCTATAGGTTACTCAGATTATAATTGGGGAAGCCCCCACATATTGTTCTATAGTTTTATAACTTGTACCTTTGCCCGACACTTTGTTCCTTAAATGACTGAATTTTTCCAGCCTATGCATATTTTAATGGTATTCTTGTTTATTTTGCTCTTCTTCCAGGAACAAGGCTTTAATGGTGGAGGCAGGAATCTTATCAAAAATACCCGAAAACATCGGGGCCTTGGAGGAAACAGCCAGGCAAGAATTTGCCCAGCTCCTCTTGTCTATATCAGCCCTGGCCAACACCCAATTTTCCTTCAACTCAGCAAGAATTATTCCCATTATAATCTCCATTCTTGAGTCGAGTTCAAATACTATAGACACCCAAGAATCATGTTTAACCACATTGTACAATCTTTCCTCTGTTTTAGACAACATCGGAACTTTGATTTCTACTGGGGTTGTCAACATTCTAATAAGTTTGTCCTCAGTGAAAGAAGTATCAGAAAAATCCTTGGCAACTTTAGGAAACTTGGTAGTAACCTTAGCAGGAAGAAAAGCTCTAGAGCATAATCCAATGGTGCCTGAGGGGTTAATAGAGATAATTTCATGGGAAGATAGGCCTAAATGCCAAGAATTATCTGCTTATATTTTGATGGTTTTAGCCCATCAGAGCTCCTTGCAGAGGCAGAAAATGGCTAAGGCTGGAATAGTTCAAGTGCTTCTTGAAGTAGCACTTTTGGGTAGTCCATTGGCGCAGAAAAGAGCTGTCAAAATACTGCAGTGGTTTAAGGACGAAAGGCAAATGAAAATGGGTCCTCATTCGGGTCCCCAAATGGGACGGATGTCTATGAGTTCACCCGTTAATCAAAAGGATATTGATGAAGGAAAGAAATTGATGAAGAGAATTGTGAAGCAAAGTTTGTATAAAAATATGGAAACCATTGCTCGTCGCGCCAATGGTGGTTCTACGGATTCTTCAAGGCTTAAAGCTCTTGTGATTAGTTCAAGTTCCAAGAGCTTGCCTTACTAGAGGCATGCCAAAACTCGCCCTTTTTTTCAGCCCAAATTGTATATACAAAGGGAAGAATGAAGGCCTCTTATTGCATTGCACTTCTTGTGCAAGAAAATGTTTAACTTGTTGATTTTGGCCGGAAATTATGAGGATTTTTCCTTTTCCACAATCTTTTCTTTGATCTAATCAAGTTTATAGAATTTTTATATAAAATTTATTAAATTCTTAGCCAATTCTTTTAGTCAACTCAAATTTTCAAGTTGACTACTTTTTTAATTGCTTCTATTGTTAGCAAGTTTTGCTTTTTAACTTAGTGTACATAAAAGAAATTTTAAGATTTATAAGCTCTTGATGTGAATTAAATTCGATTCAAATAATTGTATAAGAAAGAGTGTTAATCAAAATTTAAATTGTTTTGTACGATTATGCAAGAAAAAATTGTTGCTCTAATTGAAAATCAAAGTAATTGACAGGAATTTTTTTTAATTTTTAATTTAAAACGTATTGAACCATAGTAATTTCCTCTAATGGCATCAATAACAAAAGAATAATCAAACACTAAGCTCCATATATAAGGTTTTGGCAAGAATGGTAAAAGTAAATAAAAATTCTAGAGGACATGAACAAAACATGTGTGAGAAAAGGTGCAGCCGGGTGACCGTTGTTTCCTGTAATGCTGATGTACACCTCAAGCCCTTGGCTCTTTTCCAGGACTTTGGGTTATGGCGGACGCTCGCTTGGGACCCTCGTTTTCATTGCCCTCGGCAAATTCGCCATCTCTTATATATACCCCAAATCAAATATATTTTCCAATTCCATTCCCATTCTTTCTTTCTCATCATCATTCTTCTCCTTTTTCTTCACATTCCAGAAAATTGTCTTTCATGGCACCACCCTTTAGAAATAACACTTCCCACTGTCACTGTTCTTCTGCTTCCATTACTACGAGTAGCATCTCCACTCAGCCATCTTTGCTTGTGTTTTCCGGTATGTATGTTCTCTCTTTTTTCTTGGCATAGATTCTCGGAGGGTTTCACATGAAATTTTATGTCTTCTTTTGATTTATTCTGAATCTTTCTTTTGTTGGTTTTTCAAGAAAATGCAAGAAATTGGGTTTTGGGGTTGAGGGATTTCAGGAAAATGCAAAATTAAGGGTAATGGTTTTGGGATGCAGGGATTACATCGTTATTGGGTGTTGATTTGTGCCTTATGTGCAAACTGAATGTCTGATAAAGAAGGCCATTACTAGTTTCTTTTTTCTTTTTTTGCATTTAATTATGTGGATTTCTTTTTCTGGTTTCTTGTTTATAATATTACAAATCTTGATTCAAGATTGCCATTGTGTTTTCAAGGAAATCTTGGAAGTCCAAGAATTGAATTTATTAGGTATTAATGATTTATATCATACAAAAGATTTTAAGAGAACGCTAAAAGTTGTCTAGAATCCATACTTTCTTTTGACTTTAATATGGATTTCTCCACTTCGATTTGTTTAAGAAAGGTAAAAGAAAGAAAAATAAGCTTTTGAAGTACCATGTGTTTTCTTTGTTTTCTCGTGTGTTCTTGTTATTTGAATGTGTACATGACAAAATTTTATGGCTTTGGGTTGTTCATCTGTTACTGTTTTCTAACATAGAAATTGATAAGAAAAGGAATCTACTGCTTAGGTGAGAAAATCATCTAAATGATGCATTCCCCTTTGAGACATTTCATCTTTAGTTGGTTCATTGGGGGCGATAGTGGGTATTTGGTTGAGCTGATTCGTTAAAGTATAAATAGGTTTGAAACTTTCTTGAAGATGTGCGAAGTTTTAGGTGATTCTATACTCACTTTCAAGTTTCAAGTGCCATGACTACAGTTCCATTCATGGTGACTTTTTGATGCTAACTTGCATAGGAATCTTTGGTTAGTGACTTAGTGTTAGAGCTTTCAATACTTATGTAGGCTACCAGAGTTTCAATTTAGTTGTTAGACACATCAGTCGATATGCGGGGCTACATGTTAATCTTTTGATGCCTTTATCTAACACGTTGTTAATGGCAATAATTTATTACTTCTATATCCCATAGTTACTAGTTACTCCAACATCCTCATGAATGTGCTAGTTTTAGGAAAATTCCCTGCTATTGTCTTTTTCATATACCTAATAAAAGACACAATTTTTGCGTGAAGTGATCATCTAGGTGGTGCAAATGATTCAAGATTTCAAGATTTTTTGAGCTTGAGCTTGAAATTGTTTAAACAAGCTTCAGCTTGTAAAATTAAGCTCAAGCATTAGCTGAAACTCACTTACAAGAAATGATAATTATATTATTTAAATTATATTTTGCTAATATTGAATAACATTGCTATACTTTCATTATCCTTGTTATTGTTGTTTGATTATATGTTGTCAATTAAATTAATAACAATTTTAAACTTTTTTTAGCTTATTTTTATACATAACAATTTTTATTACTAGTAAAATAATATTGGCTTTGTTTGGTTATGTGTCCCCGGAACAATATTGTTCCAAGTAAACATAGCTAAACATATCACCATTTTCCCTTCAAAATGCACATTCTCCATACATACATATATTATATATATTTTATTATTATTCTAATAATAAAAAAATCACTTCATTCCACTTTCACTTCAAAAACTCAACAAAAAAGCATTGATTTGGTTGTTGTAGTAAAAAATGTCTCCTTCAAAACATAAACAAACATACCAAAAAATAACTTTCACATTTTCCAATAATTCATTCTCCCAAAATACATAATAAACACATAATAAAATCAAACAAAAAAACATAACCAAACACTACCATTGCTTTTCTTTTATTTCAATAAATATTTTCTTAATAAATTTTTAATATATGTAAAAATTAGTATAAATTTCACTTTGTTTTTAATGAAAATAATATTATTGTTATTGCATTATGGTAGGACAAGTCACTTGAGCAACTACCTTATTATTAGTCATAAAATTAATATATTTAAATAAAAAATAAAAAATAAAAATTCACCAGATTTCAAATAATACCTATATTTTAGCTTAAGCTTGAGCTCAATTCGGCTCGGTAGACTCATGAGCTAGTTCGACTTATGTTGCACCCCTATTCATACTATCACATGTTTAAATTCTTAATTGATAATATGAGCAATAAAATCTATGCTTCATGTCATGTTATGCTGAATTTTTTGTTGCCCAAATGAAAGCAAAAATTATGATGTGAAGGTTGTAATACTTTCGGGATGCATACAGTCCTAGATTTTCTCACACTTGTGGGAATTTGGACAATTTTTTGTTTTTCCTCTATTATGATTGAGCATGATAGAGACACATTTTCTGTGTGAAAATATTCAAAAAGTTAATTAAAACTTTCACATTGAAGTCAAGAAGGCAGATGAAGAGTGGACTAAGTTTTGTGATATTCTTTGGAAGAATGAAGTGCATTGCTTATCAGGAACATCTGATATTCAATTACTAGTGAATTTCTATTGATATCTTTGGAATAATGAGGCACCATCTTATGTAAAATGTCTGACATTTAGTTCTGTATAATACTTGTTGGACATGTTTTTTCTACTTTTCTTTGGGACTATCTAACAGCGTGGTAGTACTGCAGGTGGAACTGCCTTTAATGGTGTTGTGGAAGAGCTTAAGAAGTTAACCACTTGTGTCGCTCATGTTCTTCCTGTTTCAGATGATGGAGGGAGCACAGCTGAGATTGTTCGTGTTCTTGGTGTGTTCTATCAACTTAGTATTTTATTTCAATTTCATTTGGTTTCTCGGGGTTGCGATATGCTGATCACCTCTTACACAGGGTGAAGATTCAACTGTCTGATGTTTGATGGATAATGTAGAAAACAAGGAATACTTGGAAAGAATTATCTCTGTGTTTTTGATTTGTTATATGTATGGTCTTACTTTTAGTCATTTTGGGATGGAACTATATTTCATTTAATTATATATGCAGTATTTGTAGTTTCAAGTCACCGGTTTAGGTGTTTACTTATTTGATGATATGTTTGCAGGTGGTCCTGCTGTTGGAGACATTCGGTCAAGGTGTTTGAGACTGTCTGATCAAAGTACCAATGAGGCTCTTGCAGTGCGAACATTGCTGGGTCATCGGTTACCTCTTGAGGCACAAAAAGCCAAGTTTGAATGGTAGTAACAGCAAACTTGCTCTAATAATCCTTTTGCCCAAGGGCACTTTTAATCTTTTTCAACCGCATGGCTAGATAGGATTCAATTCTTTCTTTTTCATGTGGTCATGTATCTTTTATCCACTATTTTCTTCAGAGCCTTGAAAGCGACTTGGTAATCTTACTCTGTTTGGAGTAACAAATGCTAGTTTGCTAAGTTGAGAATTCAACAGGTATGATATTGTGGAAGGGAAGCATTCTCTGTGGACAGGTGTCTCAAAACCTTACAGGGAAACCATTCGAGCTTTTTTGGCTTATTTCCAGGATCAGGTCTGTTAATCGTGATCACATTGCTTTCATTACCTAATTCTTTAGTCAATTCTAGAATTTTAACTGGCTGGTGTGCTCTCATGCTTGCATGTGCAATTGTTCTAACCTTTGAAATAGCAACACCGAATAATTTTTTGCTGCTCGCTTCTTTGATATTGTGATATGCACTTATAGCATCCCACTTTTCCATGCATCATATTCTGATCCTCATTTATCTAATTGATGAATATTTTCACTTCTATGCAGTTGAGCATTTTGCCTTGAGTATTCAGGAAATGGAATTATTTTATGATGTTGATAAACTTTGACTTTTATGACACCTGAATAGAAGTTAAACTACATAGTGAACTAGATTTAGCTGACAAGTTGTAAGTTTTTGAAATAGTGACAAGATAAGTATTTGCCACTTGGAGCTAATGTGCTGAGGCCGTTGACTGAGGTACTTGGTAACAATTTTCAGATTTTGTCAATGAGTGACTCTCAAAATTTCCATTGTAATGTGTGGATGATTAGTTCAAAATGTCCTAGGTGTTAGTGCACAAGATCTGAAAGTGCATAAATTATAACACCATATTTGTGTGCCCTATGTTGTCGTCTTTGACAAATATCTATAAATATAACTAATTCTTTTTGGACTTTCAATAAATTCAATAGAAAGGACACCTCCACAGCCATTGTCATTTCTGCCTTTTACAGTTTATACTCATCATTTACATGGCGAAAAAAAACTAAATTTTGCAGATCCTTCGGAGGTCAGACGAAATGTTCTGTTTCAGCAATGGAAGGTATTAAGTATTTCTGGAAATCTCTAGTATCCATATTATTGTAGAGTTTAGAATCTCTTACTTTTTGAAATTCTAGTGATTGATAGAGTTTGTTGTCAAATTTCCATCCAAGGCACATGCATGAGGCAGATTAGACAAATGGCGAGCTTTGCACAAGTTTAAATTAGTGTGTAATTTATGTGCCATTTGTCTAAATATGCTTTGATTTTATGGGTTTAATTTCCCTGATATCCAGAGAAATCATATTGCATTCTGCCTTCTTATAACATGAAACAAGACAACTGCTGCATCTTAAATATGGAATATGCATGACAAGGATTTTATAAATGGAAATCAGGTTGCCTTGAATTTAGTTGACCTAGAAACTTAACTGAAGGAAGAACAAGCCTTGAGAGCAGTGAGGCGATTGAGGGGCATAAAACACGTGGCGTCTTACTTGGACCATGTTAAGTGGAGATCTTTTCAAGGTCATTGTTTGTTTTTCACAAGACAGTGGCCTATCAATTCAGATTAAGAGGGAACCTGCTAGTCCATTATATGCAAGCTTGACAGTCTATGATTCACTCTGTTTAGCATTACTTTCCTTCTGGTTTACTTTGTAATTTTCTCTTTTCTATAGTGGTTTATAACTTCCTTTTGGCTTAGTTGATAATTTTCTCTTCTGTCTCTTGGTTTTCTATCTGGTATTTATTACTTTTAGAATTTGGTAGCTTAGTTTGACTTTGTAACCAATGCATTACTATTAATTAGTGCTTATCTTGTTTGCAGTATTGGGAATTTCTTCTTTGCAGGAGCACGCATATTTTTTCAGTCTTTAGACGCCGCAATTTTTTTGTTTTCACGTGTCTCGGAAATTCCCACTGAAAGCTTGGTCCTCCCAGTTATATCCACAAATGATAGGCTTACTTTGGGGTGTGAATTATGGGTATGAAAATCTTTTCTTGTTCTGAAGAAACAATGCGTCCTATGAATTTGATTGTAGTAAAAAATACCTAATGTTTTCACCATGGAAATCTACGTATTGCACCAACATGTGGGGCAAGTTCAGTGAAAATCTTTCCTGTACTTATCATATCCTTTTGCTTTCATGTATCTTATAATAATAAGAAAAAGTCAAAAAGCTGTGTGACGGAAGCAGTTGAAGCTTTGGGAGCAAGGGAGATTGTCTTTATGGTAGAATGTGTGGTTTCAACAAATTTTCGGGGATTGTAGTTGGTGGCTTGTGTTAGTAATGTTGGTGATGAGTGATGATACTTGTGCCAATGGTTATGACAGTGATACATGGTGGACTATTAGTGATGAAGTGGCGTCAGCAGACAGTGGTGGTAGGTGGTTTGGTGGCTAGATATTTGGAAAATTTCTTGGGTCACAAGTTCACAGGTCATTATCTTAGTAGTGGCTAATGTTTCTCTTGGTAATTATTGTTTTTCTAGTTTTTTAAGCTAACTTCCCACCATGCAGAAAATGTTTCTTCAAACAACTGTCAAAATTGTTGAACTGAAGAATGATGTTAGGGTTTCCCAACTTATATTTACTTCTCTTCTGGTTGACTTCTAGGATGGAACTATAATACGGGGTCAGAATGAGATATCTCATCCAACCAATGGATCCATGAAACACGTAAATAAGGTACACTCAAAACACAGTCCACTTCATTCTCTCTCTCTCTCTCTCTCTCTCTCTCTCTCTCTCTCTCTCTCTCTTACTGATCATAATTTATCACCTATTCTTCGACATTGCATTCTGTTTTGAGTTTATTTATCTTATCTGAAACTTTGTTATCCGATGTATCTTGGTTGGATGGAAGAAATTAAGACCTTGAAGAATTAGTTGTCTTCATGAAAATAATAAAGATGTAAAGATGTATATGGACAAATAATCCACCCATAGCATGATAAAGACGGTAAGCTTACAAGTTATGTGATGCTTTTGACATGAGGGATGAATTTGATATAAGTAACAAGCTCCTTTAAGGATATTATTTTTGTGGTGAAAGCCTAATTGGCAATGCCAGCTAGATAGGTAAAGATTTTGTAAGTAGGGAGATGAAAGATTTCTTTAAACTTCATTATGATTATCTTTTGCCAATGATGGTCTCTAAGATCATGGACTTTACTTTAGAACTCAGTTTGTTGTCTTTTTTAGTTATGGAGTTTGATATGGTCAATGAGTTCTACTTGCCTATAATTCTAGAATAGTCGGAGAGCTGGTTCTGTAATTAGTTTTCTTTAATGCTACTAATTCACATCATAAATTTTCATAATTGATTGAAGTAAGTTTCTATTACAGAATAACTCTTTAGTTCCAACTCTTCCTTCAAGAATAAAGCGGGTGTTTTACATGTCCAGTGAAGGCAGCAATTTATTACATGAGGTGATGATTCTTTTTCTTTTTCTTTTTTCTCCCCTTCCAATGAAGCATTTACTTTATATGCTTCTTTAAATACTTTTAAATTGATAGGAGAGATTAGAAAATGATATTATTAGAAATTAATGAGGGTGAACATCAGGTGATGCCTTAATAGGCCCTTCCCCCTCCTACACCAATATTAATAATTTTATATCCATCCCTACAAATCATATGGAAATTAATGGGGCCTCCAATACAATAAAATTTTTCCTAAGTCAAAATTTACGTGTCTGGGTTGTGCTTGTCAATGTTTCTTTCTTTGTATTGTTATGGATCTCCTATAAAATTTATCATTATTGTATAAATTAGAATAGAAAGCACATTTGGTATAGGAGATCTATCATTATCTAAAATTAACTCCCCATTACTGTCTTGTTTATGATAATTAATCATCCTTTTTTTTTTTGGCTTTCAATGGTGACTTTCCCACCATCCTTGAGATAATTAATCATGCTATTTTGTGCTCTCAACAGTGACTATCCCACCATCCTTAACCATTCCATTAAACTTTAAGAATTGGTTTTTGCCACTTCCTTTTCATTCTTTAATTTTCCCTGTAAATATTAGCTAGAATAGCCATCTACCCCAAGGTTCTTAGGATTTGATATTTTGAATATCCATATGTGGTTCATTCATAAACTGCAATTCCAGTAAAAGCTTTGTAATTTTGCACTTCTTCTACTTGTCTCTATTATATTAATTGTTTCTAGCATTAATTATTGGGTTTAAAAATAATTGTTTAGATTTTAATGATAATATTTTCGATACTCTTTATGTAATATAAAAATATTGGAACTTGGGAGCAATTTCTTTTTAACTATTAAGTTTTTATATGGGCTTTGATAGAT
>JACGDI010005819.1:225405-245153 GCA_014898725.1 Jacaranda copaia
AGTAAAATAATTATTAAAAAAAAAAAAAAGAAAAGAAAGAAAGAAAGGAAAACAGAAGGGAAAATGATTGCAAAGAGTTTGATCCATCATCCATAATTTGGGCCTTTCTAGGATTTGGTGGGCTGTTCCTTCTAACATGTGATCCTCGTATAAGCCTGAATAAAATATAGTTCAGGACTTCAAGAGTGCTTTATTATTTTTATTGTTTTATTCAAACACACATTTTTACTTGGGTAATATTTGGATATGAATTATAAGTTTTGAATTATATATTTTGAAAGAATGAATTTTGAAAGTGAAGTTGGGGAATATAAAATTTGTGTTGAATAATATGATGTATGTTTATTTATGTTTTAGAAATAGTTAGAAAATTATTTTAGAAACTTTTAGTATGTTTATTTATATTTTGAGATAAAAAAATTTGTACTGTAGTTATCAAATTAAAATTTTTTTATTAGATTTTTGGTGTGAAAATAAAATTGAATAATATTTTTTACTATAAAAATAATAATAAAATATATAATATATATGTGATGATTGGATATAATTTTTTAATTATAAAAATAATGATAAATATTATGAAATGTATATATGTATGTATATAGAATTTTTGATAATAAATCAATTAATTTGAAGGGATATTTAGGGAATTAGTATTTATTATTTTGGCAAAAAATTGACCTATATGTTTGGTTACATTTTGCCAAAATGAATTTATTATGGCAAAATGCAACCAAACAAAGCCTCGGGTTTTATTTTGATTTGAGCTTCGAACTTATATATAAATGTGAAATTAATACCATTCAATCAATTAACTAAAACTTCAAATAAAAAAATATAAATGATATTTTGAAGGAGAAATTGTTAAGTAAATCTTCAACATATTTATACTTTAAGCAACATATTTTTAAGGTAAAGTATCTACATAGTTACCAAACTAATATGCAAGAAGTAAATCTAATGTATAATTATATATCAAAGCCTACATAATAAACTAACTGGCATCTGAATTTTTTGCTATTCAATGGTGCTATTCCAACTATCATATAGGTAAAATAATCTTATCATAAATGCTACTTTCAATTTTCCGTGTTTACAATCTAAAATTTCATGACCCAAAAAAAATAATTTTAGGATTGAAAAGAAATTAAATACAATTATATATAGTAAAACTACACTTATTAAAAGAAAAGAAAAACTCAAAAGCCACTAAATGAATTTATGAATAGTTAACCAATAAAACCTTTTTTATGAATAAAAATTCAAAAAACAACAAAAATTAAAATTTAGTTAAAACGAGTGCAATTGGAGTCAAAGACTCCTACCTATAATAATGTATACATAAATGCAATTGAAGTCGAACACTTACAGTAATATATCACTTTTGATCCTTTATTTCATTTCATATTTTGTCTTCTATTTCAATATGATATATATGTCAAGTATATTTGGTTCTAAATTAATTATTTTTATAAAATAATATTCAATACATGTATCATATATCCATGCAATAAAATAAGAGATAAAATATATATTAAAATAAAGGATCTAAACCGATAACATAAATCATTATAATTGAATTAAATATCTTCTTCCTATATTATATAATATAGATATGAAAATTAAGTAATTACATATATTATTAGGAGAATTCAAATCCAAAAATCCTTGATTGAAAAAATTTTACAACCTCAATCTATACAACCTTGACCTCCTTCATAATCCTAGCACCTTTTTCAGGCAATACATTATTGCTTTCACTCATACAAAACGAAGGAAAATCTATTCCATGTAAAGGCATTCAACACTCACTGAAAACTAGATTTCAAATTCTGAGCAATCACTACAGAAATTCTTCATATATGCCAAGTTACAATATTGGGAAAAAGATCAGTTCAAAATTAATGAAATATTACATAAAACCTCCTTTCCGTCAATTTAATGACCATATATCTCATTGTTCCCTGTGTATGTCTATATAAACTTTAGGACAGTGCAGCATTATTGTCCATTCTTCTAAACCTTAACGAGGTTTCTGTAATGAAAACTAGGATGGGATTTAGGTGCCAGGCGCTGTTAAACATTTTTGCTGTCCTATTTTTATCTGCAAAAGCAGAATCATTTCAAAATGTGAGTGATTTTATTATAGGTGGGCAGCTGACCAGTGGATGCAACTGGTTTCATGGTCAATGGGTATATGATCCTTCGTCGTCTCCTCTTTATGACTCCTCAAGCTGCCCGTTTATAGATTCTGAATTTGATTGCCTCAAGTTTGGCCGTCCTGATAAACTATACCTCAAGTACATTTGGAAACCCGACTCTTGCAATTTACCTAGGTGGGTTAATGTTCATTTCTTGACAGATTTTTCATTTTTTTTTTTAATTTTATATAGTCATACGCTAGAAATTCTCGATATTCATGTCCTCACACTATATGTATTAGTGTGAGACTTATACCAATTGACTAAATGGCCACTTATAGAAATTTATACACATATATACATAAAGAATTTATTAAATTTGAACCTTCGATATTGTACTTTATGTGCGAAACTTTTACCACTAAGCCACATGCCAGTAGGCTACAAAGTTGAGTTAATTTTAACAAATATTTGACGTGATTTATCTATTCGGCTACAGATTTGATGGTGCGGACTTTTTGAGGAGATGGACGGGAAAGAAGATTATGTTCGTGGGTGACTCACTAAGCTTAAACCAATGGAATTCATTAGTGTGTATGCTGAATGCTGCAGTTCCAAGGGCTAAGACCTCCTTCGTGAGGAAAAGCCCAATTTCTTATGTCACATTTGAGGTGGGGTTAATTTTTTTTTCTTTTTTCATTATTAATCTATTTAAAAAAAAAATTAGAGAGTCTTACTACTAAAAGGAAGCAATTGGTATATGCAGGATTATGGGTTGACTGTATATCTTTATACCTCCCATTTCTTGGTGGATATAGTCCAAGAACCAATCGGCCGAGTCCTGAAACTAGACTCCATTCAAGAAGGAAATGCATGGAAAGGGATGGACATGTTGATTTTCAACACGTGGCATTGGTGGGTCCACACCGGAAAAGCTCAACCGTGAGATCAATCCCATTACTCTTCCACTAATCCACTCTTGGCACAAACTATACCAATGTTGTTTTCTCATTCTGCAGATGGGACTTCGTGCAAGATGGTTCCAATATAACCAAAGATATGAACCGTCTGGTGGCATTTTCCAAGGGCTTGGCGACTTGGGCTAGATGGGTCGACCAAAATGTGGATCCATCCAAGACTAAAGTCTTCTTCCAGGGGATTTCTCCAACTCACTATCAGTAAGTTTTTGAATGTTACCCACCAACTCTAAATCAGTCATATTGGATAATTCATCGTTAAAACATGAACAGGGGCCAAGAATGGGGTTCAAAATTGAACTGTCTTGGGGAGCAAGAGCCTGTTAAAGGACCAACATATCCAGTAGGGAGGCCAGCAGCAGCCAATGTTGTAAGCAAAGTATTGAGTACGTTAAAGAAACCAGTTTATCTACTTGATATTACAACGTTGTCACAGCTAAGAAAAGACGCCCACCCTTCGAAATATAGCAGAGACCACAGTGGTATGGATTGCAGCCACTGGTGCATCCCTGGATTGCCTGATACTTGGAACCAGATTTTGTATGCAGCACTTGCTTAAGGATGAGGACTTTTGTCCAAACCATATTTATCACCAAATATTTTATTTTTTTATTTAATAGTAAATTAAGGCCAACTTTATTCACAAATCTTGGTCCATGTTTTAATTTTCTTTACAAGGGAAAAAAAGGGTAGCATCTTCTGAAGCTGAGTTCGCTACAGATTAGCAAGAAGCGGAGGACCTCAGAAATTGAGCTTTATCTCTAAGCTCTTGAAATGCTCTCATTGTTTCCACATCGAAACCACCGGCAAACTGATAAATTCGGACAAAATTTGAGTAAGAATATGAAATCTATACAAGGCAGTAAAAATAAGAAAAAAACCTGAATTTTATTCTTATCCATTTACCTGATGTACTCGAAAAGCAAACTTGACGCCCTGAAGTATGAGTTCTTCTTCTTCAGGAGCGCAGACGGTTCCAAGCTCGGCTGATACTCTTTTCATGTATTTCATGGCTAATTTGACGGATGCCAGCTTGATCTGTGATACAATGTCAAGTGGTTTGTATTATTGCTACAGCTATAGTACAAAGTCCTTTTTGTTATGTAAGAATCATAACAACATCAAATTGTACAGCTTCAGCTTGAACTTGCTAAACTAAGCTCAAGTCATGGCAGACGTATAGTACCAATGAAAGGTCAGGTCAATTCCAATGTAAGAAGGACAGGCAGTAAAAACTGCCCCAGTTCTACAAGTGGTTTATACTTCAAAACTCGCCTTAACATGACAACTTAAGACACTCATGGAGATACACAAACACAACTTGATGGGCTGCATAGAAAATCTTAATTTTGCCCTTACCTTGCTAAGATCCACATTTTATTGAAATTGGATTAGATTATGTTTATTCAACTAGGTACTTAATCTAGGTAATATTGACCATTTAATATCATGAGCGTGGGTAATATTAACCGTACAATATCATGGACGTGAACGCAAAGGATTGTCCACCTCATTCATTGATTAGCTGTCAAATGGCGATCACTATAAATACTTGATAACACATAATAAAAGAGAGCATGTTTTGCAAAATGCCTTTCCTCTCCTTGCCTTTTTTTCTTCTTTTTTTTCTCATTATACTAACTGCGGACTCAAATGTAGAATTTTGATTGGACTTTGCAGTAATCTCGTATGGATTTCCAGTTATTCCAAGGATATTAGCCAACCTACAAGCAGGAACTCGACCTCGACCAACCCAAGAATTACACTCGAACCCGAAAGATTACTCCTGACCTCACATCATAACTAAAGTTGATCAAAATTCCCACTATTTACTCAACGCTGTTACATCCAATTATTGGTTTTCACATTACTTGTTTCACTAATTCAGTAAAAACACAAGGACAAAAGAAAATAAAATTGCAACAGGTTGACGTAAAAAAGGTGGCTGGGTAGAAAAGGTTGAGATGGAGAGTCATATTCTCAACTAACCAGCTAGAACATGAAAGAGTACTCAAATGCAGACAGGCAACTACATTTCAGAGATCCACACTTCACATGTGAGCATGCAGGTGTGGACAATATATAACGGGGCAAAATCTCTCTAGCTCTTTTGTCATCTACCCACTTGAAAATTGTGCCTGTGCAATTGCTTTCCCGTAAGTTTTTTGTCTTGTAAAAATCACCTGGAGGGACAAGAAAACACCACCCACTCAATTTCTTAGTCCAGTCTGCAGTCTGTGTCCTTAGTTTCAGTCTACCATGGACGGGGATTGCTAGAATTATTACCAATCTAATGAGGATTACTAGTGAGTGATATGGGACAAAACTGGCAATACCAAAAATGTCCCACACAATGTCAAAAATATTCGCGCAAGATTTTTGTGATTCTTTGTTCAGGTTGGACTTGTTCTGACCTGATATCCAATTCAAACCAAAACCCATCCAATTAAGATACGGGCAATACTTCGATTTTATAGATAAGATGATCTGCATGAGTACCTTAAATGCATGATGATAAATGTACGTTTATTGTTGCTGTTTATTGCTTTTCTTGTATCCATTTGACCGCTCAATTCTATATTGGCATAAACCTCGAAGAGTTATTGCTGGAATCCCTCCCAATAATTCTAACCTAAAGTGTCTAAGTGGAGAAATAGACTGATCCAAAATGACCTTGCAACGATTCTGGACCAATAAGTTTTGCTGGTTTTTCCAAGAACCGGCGAATTTGGAATAATTTAGTAGACTACAAAACACCCAAACTCTATAAGACTAATTAAAGTAATAATTTTAAACCCTGAATCCCATCTAAGCCTGAATTTGTAATCCCACCCAAGATTCAGGTCCTCAAAGAGCTCAATTCTAGTATTATATCCAACATCTGATTAGAACAAAATCCTAAAAAGAAAACAGCTGAAATTATTACCAGTACATGGGCTGATAATCTGATCGAAGCTGCAGAACAACAAAAGATGTAAAAGACTAATGAGAACCACGGAACTCACCTGACTCAAGTAACCCGTATCCAGCATCCAATTCATCGGAATTCGATGCACTTTATATCGATTGGTAGCTGATTCTCTCATCCTTGTCAAATTATAAACACGATGCTCCAATCTGCAAGAATCTGAATCAGACTTCTCTGATTATTAGAATTAAACTACATATTATACTAAAAAAAAATCCTTACTTTTCGAACAAGGAATGCATTTTCTTGAGAGCAGGGCCGCAAGGCTGTCTGGGATCATCACGAAAGGACGATGCTTCAGCTTCCAGCTTCTTCAAATCACAGTACCCGAATGCAGCTTCTCTTAATGCATCCGCCTTCTGTTCCGGCCAATCAAAGTGCTTCAAAACAGCCCTCTCATCAACCTTTATAAATACACAAAATTCTAAGTAAGAAAATCAAAGAAATAACTAATAAAGTTCAAATCTTTTCGAACAAAAGGGTTATTACCAGGTAGGAGAGTTCATCGTCAAGCCATTTAACAAAAGGGACAACATCTTCAATGTCGGTGAAAGCAGCGCCTTCGACTTCTTTAATCAAAAACCTGATGAAATCCCCCTGTGTTTCCACGTCTGTCTTAATCTGTAATTAATTAAAGCAAAAGATTTCAAATTAGAAAATAATTGGGATTAAGTTCGGCGGGCATATCTAACGGTACTCGAATAAATTGTCATGAAAGCCCACATGGGTTCATTCAAAATTACGACTTTATGCATTAGGATTTTGGATTATGCAAAATTACAGGAAAAGGCGACGCAGGGGATTCCAGAAAAGGCACCAGGAGATGTCAATGTCAGTGACAGATTAGCATAAATTTGGTGGCAATAACTGTAAATATGGCCTCAAACTGAACCCAAAAATGGAAAGAAGAATTTCACCGCCAGTAAATGTGAAGAACGGTTCTCAATTTCCCCGATCATATCCTTGGTTGTAGCTCCCGCCGCTTGTACGTCGGAGGGGCTAACACCGCCGCCCGAATCCCGCCGGAAATTTGAATCCCTCCGCATTAGCGAGTGGTAAAACTCAACTACTTCGGGGACTCTCGTGACCTTCGCTGGCACTGGCGCAGATTTTGGCTTCAATCCCTTGGGAGGCGGGGGTGGGGGAGGTGGGGCGGAAGCTTTTGACTGAGGAGGAGGTGGCGGAGGAGGGGGCGGTGCTGCACGTTTCGCCGACGACGGAGGAGGTGGTGGCGGAGGCGGAATGTTGGAAAGCTCCGCCAATGCGCGGTCCGCTGAATCGGATAAAGAACCATAGGAAGGCGAAGAGACAGATGATGACAAAGATGAAGATGACGACGGCGATGATGACAAAAGTGGGGATGATGGCCGCGGAGGTGGCTTAGGAACCCGCGGAGCACGGGATCTTATCCCCATTAACGCATCAGAAGTCTCTGGAATTTCTTCAGAATTGCATCGAGAATGTCTAGACCTTTCGTCATTACTCTCCGCCGCACCAACAAATTCCTCCTTCTTTACCTCAGCTTCATTCTTCACATTCAAATCCGTTCTTCCACTTTCGAAAAAAGTGCCCACAATATTATTCTGAGTCATGCATTTTCTCAAAGACTTAGCTGTAATACTAGATTTATAATTATTCGTTACATCAATAAGTTTCGGAGTGTTTGATGAAGATGACGCCTCCTCTTGCTCTTGCTGTCTCTCCGCAACAGTTCGTTTAATATCTGATAACTCAGCCTGCATGTATTTGATTTTATCTTCATACTTATGATTCTGCTTCGACAATTCCAAATGTAGAAACTCATTCTCATTCCTGAGCCTCTCATTCTCCACTTCCAAGCATTCGATCTTCTTTCTGGAACGGTCGATTTCTGAATCCTTGCTCAAAATCTCGTTCTCAAGAACCGGAACAATGGCGGCTGTCTCTTTAATCAGCTTCTGCTCCAAAAGCTCGGTCTTCAACCGCGACTCTTTTTCTCGCAATTCTTCAACCACTCGGAGGAGTTCAGTGACGTCCGGCGGCCGCGGCTGGACTTGAGCGGAGGAGCGTGGAAAGTAAACACCAAATGACCGTGAGAAGGCGGCGCCGGCACCTGAACCCTTCTGGGACTGCTGTTGCTTGGCTGAGCTTGGCGTGGAGGATAACGGCGGCTTTGGGGATGCGTCGGGCTTTGGTTTTGCATTGGCTGGCGATTTTTGCAACCCCATTGCCGTTTTTACCTTGCCAGCAACCATTTTTAGTTCTAAAAAATCAAGAAGATAATTGTGTCAGCCTCTCCCCACTCTTCACCCCTCTTTCTCTGATGAATTCTTTACAGCGCTATCGGTTTCAAATCTGGATGGAGAAGGACGGCACTACATGGGTCGTTGTCTTGCTTACTGTACGAGAGTCGTTTGAAAGTTTTTGTTCACAGAAAAAAAGGCCAAAGAAAAAAAGAAAAAAAATCATATGTGGGGGTCTGTCTGAAAACAGAGTTGTAAGAGTTTACCGAGTATCGAGGAACGGTCTTCTTTTCTCGGATTCTGTTGGCTAAAATTAGCAAAATATCAAATGATGAAAAATTTTGAATTTTCAAGTGTTCTACGCGCTGATTAAACAGTATAATCCATTTTATGTGAAAAGCAGTTCTTACTTTTTGAGTGGTGTAGTCACGCGCTGGTTTCGTGAGTGAACTTGGCTGCGTTTGGATTTTTTGGTGTAAGAAATTAAATTTGTTTGTAAAAAAATAAAAATATTCCGATAGCATTAAAGTTTGGAAAGTTGAAAGGAGTTTCTAACGGTCGGCTTGTCAAGTCATGAGAACTTGATTTTGGCACGAACTTTTGCTTAATGTCGCGGGCTTATGGAGGGTAATGGATTTGAATTGAATTAAATTGATTTTGATTTTAAATGAAATGTATCCAGTTTATAGATTAAGATATCATTTTTATGTATTGTAAGATTTTATAATTATGGTTAAAGTTTGACAAAATGATAGGATTTTAATATATTGTAAGATATTATATTTATTTTGACTCAATTGCTTATGTCCAATTTAATTGGATATGAATTAATTAAGCTGAGATTATGCCATGAAAATAGTTAAATTGTTAAAGTAATGTTTGTTTACAAATTATATGTTTTGAATTATATATTTTGGGAGAATGAATTTTGGGAGTGGGTTTGATAAATGTGAAATTTGTATGGGAAAATGTGATATATATTTGTTTATGATTTGAAAATAGTAAAAAAATTATTTTGAAAAAATTTGGTATGTTTGTTTATGTTTTGAGAGGAAATAAATTCTGTTGTAACAGTTAAATCAATGCATTTTTGTTGGATTTTAAAGTATAAGTAGATTTTAATAATATTTTTTTATTATGATATGTAAATACATGTATATGTGATTAGTAATGATTGTGATGCAAAAAATATAGAATTTTTGGTCATTTGTCAGTTAAATTGTAAAGACAATCTGATATTTTAAAAATTCATTTTGAGATAGAAGAAAGGCACATAATTGGTTACATTCTCCCAAAACAAAATTGTTCTAGGAGAATATAACCAAACATAGCCTAAGGAATTGTTTTGCGGTCAATGCCTACACAAAGTCTACATATTTTTTTTATTTATTTATTTACACACATGCCCATTAAGAGTTCGTTCGACCTCAAACTTTTTACCTCTCATATTATATAGGAGACTTATATCATTAGCCACTAGAGCGAGTCTACGCATTATTATATAATAGGGTTTATACTTATGTATTGAACGATAAAATTTAATATAAAATTAAATTTGCAAATTATGATTGTTGAGGCTTCTAATAAAGTCATTGGTACTTAAATTCAGTCCGCATAAAAATACTAAATTTTTCAAGAATTTTGCTATTTGAAGCAAAATTGCCTTTTCCCTCATTTACCCATGTAAGGAATAGAAAATAACAGTACAATTGGCATTTATTCTTAAAATTAATTCAACTTACATATTTGGCTAATATTACTAGTAATTATTAGTTATATGTTAAATAATGAACCTTATGCCCAACTCAACCCCAAAAATTAGTTCAGAGGGTGAGGATTGCCCAAAATCATATATAAAGATTACAACTTATTTATTTTTCTAACATGAGACAGTAACACACCCTAAGCATGCCCAAAAATGAATATCTGAAGCGTGAAATAACAGAAATGGGTAACTCAACAACATTAGGTAACCCAATATCAGAAATAGTGGCTTTGATACCATATTAAAGAATGGACATTGGGTCTAACTCAACTCCTTTAGAAATGAGGATGCCCAAGATCATATATAAAGACCATAACTTATTTATTTATCCGATATGGAACACTAACATTATAAGTTTTGATTTTTACCTAAATTAATTATAAAGATGACATTGTGAAGGGATAGCTTACAACTGATAATCTATCGATTAAACTTATAGTGACCGATAGTTTACACTCCTATCACCTATGTTTCATCACTTAAGAAAATTCGCATGCTAATTTATTTTGTTTCAATTTTCTTCGCAAAAATGAGATTTTTTTATAATAGTTTTGATTTAATATCAAAATTACATTGAAAACAATAATATTTAGTTGTTAAAGGTAAATTTATTCAAGATAAAAACTCAATGGAAATTAATACAGCCCTACTTGAACTATTGATATTCCCTATGTGATTAAAGGAAATTAATGTGCTATTAAGTCTCATCAGCAAGTGTGTAGAAATAGACAGAAAATTAATTATTGCATGCATCTATTTAAGGAAAATATGACAAATAGTTATTGCTTTTATTATTTTAGATCAATCAAATCAATTAAGTAAACAAATTAGAGAAGGAAAAAAGAAGGATTGTTAACAAAACTCTTAGGGCTTGTTTGTTTGAGATTTGTCTAAATATTTTCTAATTTCCAAAATACAAATAAATAACTCATTACATTCTCCAATCTCACTATCCAAAATACACTAAAAAAGGCCCAAAATACCCTCCTAGTTCATTTTCTACTTATTTCCCAATATTTAAACTCCATCATTTTTTGTCTGCCCTACCTAATATATATATACACATACACAAATATTTTTAAAAAATCAATTTTACATTATTAACCCAACATAAAATAATTGATTTGACATCTTGTTTCCTTTCAAAATATAAACAAACAAACAATTTTCTCGCTGTTCATGTTCAACCTACTATCCAAAACACAGACAAACAATCATTACATTCTCCAACTTACTTCCCAAAAATCATTTTGATAAAAAAATTTGACAAAAAAACCCCAATTCATAAACAAATGAGGACATTTCGTATTTTGTCAATTTGACTCCATTTAAGCTTAGAAGTGAAAAGTATTTGGAAATTGTTTTAATTTTATTTGGAAGCCCAATTGATGTAGCAGACGGAAAGTGACTTTCATGCCAGCAACACAAGTAAATTATTGGCTGTTTAAATTTCTTATTCTATTTTTTATTCTATTTCATGAATATATAATATACATATTAAATATTTTATTATAAAAATAATTAATTAAAAATTAAATATAATTAATATAAAAATTAAAAATTAAAATAGAAAATAAAATAAATAATTCATACACTATATAAGCACTTCCTTAGATTTCTTATAAATTAATTAAGTATTTTGAATTAATAAATCTCAAAACTTGTGCACGAATACACAGAGCAACTAGCATTCTTCTAGTTATCCTTTTGCGCTAATAGGGAGTTTGGTTGTGTTTTTATTTTTTATTTTTATTTTTTAATTTTTTTAAAATTTAAAAAGTTAATTCGAGTAAATAAGTTGAAAATAGATTTGTATATATTTGAATATTTATTGAAAAAATATGTTGTAAGTGGAGAGAAAATATATATATGTTATTAAAAAATGATAATAATTATTGATAAATTATTTTTAAATATTAAAAGTAGCTAAAAATAAAAATAAAACATAACCAAACTGCCCAAGACTCCACAATTAGCAAAAGCCCAAATTCGTTTTCAAAAGAAAAACATATTTTATCAATTACTATGAGTACAAAATCTTGCAAATTAGGTTGTTCTTTTATTAATATTAAATGCAGACTAATGTCCCATCACTCCACAAGTAATGGATATTGAATATAGGTCTGTTTTGATTATAGTTTTTTTCCCTTTCTATGCATATTTCAATTTGAAATCACTTAATATATATATACTCTTTGTTGATATTACTCATTTTGGTTAACTATATGTGCTTGCTAAAATTTGTAGGGGATAAAATAAATAAAAATATATATTATTTAATAATATCAATATATTTATATAAATTTTTACATAAATTAAAAAAAAATTTAGATAGGATGGCAATAACAAGTTATCGACTGATATGAATGATAATTGCTACATGAGTTTTTGTTACGAGGAATAGAAGATGAAAATGAAGGTATTTTAGGTACATTATTCGTAAGCACTCCAAAAAAGTGGTGGTGCTTTGTTAACTAACAATTTTGGCATGCTTTTTGTGTATGCTAAAATTTTTATAATATAAAATAAATAAAAATATTTATTTATTTTTTCAATATAATTCTAATCTTTTTACTAATATTTATTTAAATTTTTATATACATGAAATAAAAATTTATAGATAATATGATACTAATAATAGGCTACAGAGTAAGTGTATCATAAATAGTAATTACTATATAAGTTATAGTTATATGAAATAGAAAATAAAAATGATGGCATTTTGGGCTAGTCAATTAAAAACTCACAAGAAAAGGTGGGTGGGTGAACAATTGATTAACAATATAGATAGAGCTCATTTGCTTGTTTTGATATTGCATAATAAATATATAATTCAACTTAATTTTAATGTTTAGTTCATTTTTAAAAGCCTTTGGTATAGTTAAGGCTCGACATGCATTTAAGGTTAAATTTGGCTTGTGTGTTACTACAAGAAAAGGATAAATTAGTGACAATACAAAAATTATCAGTAATTATGTATTTTAAGTGACAAAAACTTTAGTTTTGTCACTTTAATTATTTTTACAAATCAAATAGTGACAATAACAGTGTTTGAATTGTCATTATAAATAATTAGTGACACTTGTAGTGACAATGAAAATCTTGTCACAAATTATAATGATAGTTTTTATTATTACTAGATTGTCACTATATGAGTTCACTAATTGTTAATAGTGACAACTTAAAACATCAATTTTTGTCACTATTGAGTCATATTGTGACAAGATAAAAGTTATTGTCATTTAAAATTTATTATTAGTAACAAAATAAAAACTATTGTTACTTATATATATTATTAGTGACAACTTTAACTTTGTCACTTTTTATTTTGTCACTAATTATTTTATTTTTTTGTAGTGTATCAAGGCCTTAGGGTATGATATGTTTTCCAACCTAAGTTGAAAATAAATTATAGTATGTTGAATGGGATAATCATGCCAAATAAACAATTAAAGTTGGATATCAAGTTATTTAAAATATCCAAACAAACATTAAATAGAATATACGATAATCTACTATTTATCCTAATCATATATCATGTCTGATCTAAACACACCAAGCAAACGTGCTCATAGTATAAAGATAGATATTCCACAATATATAATACTACGAAAAATTGGAAAAAGGAAAGATATGTTAACCTTTAAGAGATCCATATATTATTTAGTCATCTACATTTCTTCTATACCGTATAAAAGGAAAGGTTTTTTACACACTCAAAGTGGTAGTTACCTCGTGTTAAACCAAATTTTGGATTCCCAATTATACCCTTAATTTTTATTTTCATTTTAAAAGTGCATTTATTAAAGTTATACATATCTCACATCTTGAACATTTGACTTAGAAATTATTTACTATATATGAGGTTATATTAATTGATAATTAATATTGTATGATGTTCGATGTAATTATTATTAAAGTTATGTTATTATTTATCTATGCTTTATAAAGAATTGAATGCTTTACTGTTTATTAATATAATTACTATCAATAATATGATAACTTTAGGGGTGTAAGCACTGTTTAAAAAATCGGATCGGACTGGCCGATCGAACCGATCGGATCATCAACCAGTCGTTGAACCAGTCCGATTTTCTCAAAAAATCAAAATAAAATAAAATAAAATCATATTTTGTAAAAACCATTCAAACTGGCTGGTCGGACAGTTGAACCATTGAACTAAACTAGTTTTTTTATTTAATTTTTAATAAAATTATTTTTTTTTAATTTTTTTTGGGTCTAAATACAAAGTTTGAAGGTTAAAGTACACTTCACAAACTATTTAAAAGTAAAAAAATAAGCCTTAATTTATAGTTTAGAATTTAGAATTAACTTGTATACTCTCAATTTTAAACTTTAGACTTAATATATTTAAATTATTGCAATCATTTATAATATGAATAGTGAAATTTAAATTGTAATATTGAACAATATCCTTTAAGCTCTTTATATTTTATATTTTCGTATTTTATTAATTTTTAAGTAATATATATAATATAAATATATATTTCATAATTAATGAATGGCCCGATTTTTTAACACTGGGTGTAAGTGGATATGAACTGGATTGGATACAGTGTTTTCATATTTGTATCTATTTAACTTTTTGAATATTCAAATACAACTACGGATTTGATAGATATTTACAAATGATATTTGAATTCGTATCTGTTGGATATCGATCGAATTTGGATATTTTCGTATTCAATTATAATTATTCAAATTTATTCATATTTTATTAAACTTATCCGTATTCGAATTATTTTTTTATATTCATATTCGACGAAAATTATTTAGATATCTATTTATAAATATTCAAATACGTGAATATATGAATTTATAATAAATATATATTTTAATTAATAGAAGAAACTATTTAATTTCAGTAAAAAAAAAAAGCAATCAAACAAATAGTATAATTTCTAATTAATAATTGATTTTATAATTTATAACGGATGCGGATAAATTTTGTACAATGAATATGAATGCGAACGGTAAACGAATTTTCGAATATTCATTTACAGTTTCAAATAACTTAAATTTATGCATACAAAGACAATATATTGCAACGACTAAATTAAAAATAAATAAATAAATAAATAAATATGTCAACCTTTAAGAGACCGATATCTTATGGCCTGTATTGGAAGTAAGCTCTAAATCAGATTGATTCAGCAGTGATCAGCCAGACCCACCAACTTTACATGCTCATCTGTGGTAAATTAGTTGTGACCTTTCACGTATTAGTAATAGTTTAGGTGTGGGAGAAGGCGTTTTCTGATAAATTTAATGGCTGATACATCACTTTCAACATAAGGGTTTTGGGCAAAACGAATGTGACAATTAACCAACCCTGTTCCTTCTTTTTCACAGATTTGTTTGTCTTTGCTTCATTCGCCCCCATGTCCCCCTGGAGACATCAATATACCTAAAACAAACAAATGCCAACGTTTAGAGCAGGCTTTTCTGTATGATTAATGGTTTTTGTCTCTCAATCTGTGCAAGTTTTATGGTAAATTAATAAACCGGTGAAGTTGATGTAAGAACTCACGCTTTGATTCTGATTCTCTTGCTGGATTGCCCTTTTCATAGGATATTCTATCCTTACCATTTAGTATTATAGAGTAACTACTCTATCTACTGAAAACTTTATTACCTAAATTGTGAAGCACTATAGAAATATGATTGTGAATATGATGTATTTGACATGTATTTGAAAAAGAGAATATATATATATACGTATATATATTATGATTGTGAGTATAATAATATTTTTTTAATTTAGATCAATCTTTTGAGTTCGGGTGAATTACAAGACTTGGGGTCTTGAAAGTAAAGATATGTTAGAATTGTTGGGAGTTATCGAGTAAAAAATTTTTAACGATCGAGTTGGTGAAAAAGTAATATAAAAGGCTGAGAATAATTACAATGTAAGTAAAATTTCGGATAAGAAAAGACATGTTAAGTGTAATAATAATACGTACTATTTATAGCAGTGCCACTGGATGGACAATATCGTCCACGTGGTTGTATTTGAAACTACCAATGCTATTAGGAAGTAAGGAAGCCAACGATCTGATTTCATTTGAATTCGGATACTTTAAAAATAAAGAAATGAATCTTTTATTTTCAATTTACTATTTGTTCGTGATGGTATTTTGGTAAACTGCATCAATAGTGAAACATTATGTGAAATAGAGGATCAAAACTAGGATAATGGACATTTAATTTATGTTAAACTAAATTTACAGCTTTAGATATGGTCAAATTTTTTTAATTGGTATCTGGTTTTTTCATGTGGTGCACTAGGAATAGGTATTTGGGTTGGAGGACAAACATTCATTGAATTCAATTAATTCTTTGAACAATGGAAGTAGCAAATATTCATATCTTGAATAACCTAAGCACATGCAAAGTAAAACAAAAAAAGAACAAAAGAAGAAGAAGGAGAGATATAATGTGAGGGAAGAAATGTTGCACTTTGGATCCTTTATTCCATTCCGTATTTCATCTTATATTTCAATGTAATGCATATATATGTCAAGTGTATTTAATTTTTAATTAATTATTTTTATAAGAAAATATCTAATATGCATGTTATATATTCATATAATAAAATAGGAGATGAAATATACAGTGAAATAGAGAATCTAAACTAAAAATATTGAGCGGTGCGGTGAAGGGCATGAAAGGAATGTTGCAAGAGTTGGGGAGCTTGTGAATAATGAACGTGGTCCTTGAAAGCCCCAAGTTGTGGGTTCATATGTTGGCTTCTTGCTGGCGCAACACATGCTTACAAAAACACAGCACAACTACCCCTACGAAATATTTATTACCCTTGTTTGGGGTATGCTACCAAGTACCAGCCAATATATATGTCTATTGAAAGATGTAACATGGCAAGTGTGTTACCATCACGTTTTGCAGTACTAAGAATCTTTATATATTTATGAAATGAAATAAGAGATGAAATATAGAATTTAAAGTGCATAATATGACATACTCGTGATAGTAAATGTGTATTCATTGTCATGTTTTGTTGAATTAAATTAAGTATTATTAATATTTAAGTAATGCTTTCATACAACTGAATGAATATCATTTCTTAACTATAAGTTGGTTTTCTAAGGACAAGATGATAGTTTCTTTGTTTTAAACCCTAATTAATTATTCATGATTGCTTTTTGATTAAAAGTCGTGATGATTTAATGATAATTTGCTAGTTTTAAATTGTGATAACCAAATGACAAATTACTAATTATAAGTTTCGACACTTCAATGACAGCTTACCTATTAAAGGTCATTATTATGCAGCAATTTATTGTCTATTAATAGAATAAGTTATGGTGACCTAGAGACAACTAGTCCATTAAAATTTTAGTGACCCGGCGATAGCTTGATCTAATGATGATTTGTCAATTACAAATTAAGATAGGAGAGCTTATTGATTGTAGTGAAATTTTTTTCACTTGAACTCATTGATAATGGCCTGAATTCCTCCTTGACCTCATTGATTATGAGCACATTTTTTATTTGAGCACATGGTTGCAAGCTGTTGTTTCTTATTTGAGCTTGAACTCAAAACAAAACAATAGTAATATAATATATAGTTATTAACAAAATAAAAAATAATATTTAATTATATACCATTGGTGAGCCTTAAGTCTAGATACAAACGGCTGAAGTTTATTTTGATTTAAACTAATTCAATTGGAGCTCAAAATAGCTCAAGCACGACTCGTGAGGACACGAGTCGATTCGCTCATTTCCACCCTTATTATAAAATAATTTGAATAGAGAATTTGCTCATATTCAATCAATAAAGATTGTATTATTACAAACATGGTGCAACAATACAAGTACATTCCATGATAGGTTCACAAATATAGGAGAAAGAAATTATTGAAATTATTGACTAACAAAAGTACAAATTAAGCATTCTATTTTTGTAAAAACAATTATTTTTAATTATCTGATTCAATTTTTATTTTATTGTGTAACTCTATTCATGACTACGCACCCAATATATGTGATTTAAAATAAAGTGTTTTATTCAAAGATTCAACGAATTTTATGAGGGAAAGGAATAAAATAAAATTCAAAAGGCTTTTATAGGAGGGAACGTGAGTGGCGGACTAGTGAAAGGCCCATTGACTAAGCCCGTGGCAATTTGGCGGTAGGCTGCCTCAGTTAGATGGATCCCATCCCAATTAGCAAAAGCTGTTGGATCCAAACAGGCCTTGGATCCAGGCGCACCACATATCGCTGAATTGTTGAAATTGTACGGGCCACCACCCCCGCAGCAGGCCACTAAAGCCCCGTCAGAAAATCCTGCATTGGACCATAATTACAATCATAAATTACATCATCAGCAAAGACTAAGGTATCAGTTACAATCAATTAATAGCTGATATTAAATTTTGTAATTTTAATTATAAAAGCAATTTAATCAAATTCGAAGTAAATGTTCTCATAATTAACCCTTATTATAGCTGATTCGCACCTGGTGATAAGGAACAATATGTTGCTCCGACAACATGGAATAATTAAAATCTTATATCAAAACCCGATGTATGGATGATATGAACTGCCCAAACAAAATATTTTGAACAACAAATAGTCAGTTCAGATATTTGCGATCATGAAATACTGAATTTTCTTTTGGATAAGTTCTGAAAGGAGAAGAAATGATGGAATGACAATAGACGTCTATTATTGAATTGAATTGGCCCAATTATTTTTTTATTATATATTATTAATTTTGTTATGTATAATGCATAACTAAATTATCGCATCTCTAACAAATATGATTATGGATTGATAGTTAATAATTATTGCTTTTTATTTAAAATATTATATTAGTTTACTAAGAAAATTTGTAGTTATAATTACAAGATTTAGCTCTAGCCGTTGTTAATAAAATAAAAGTAAGAAGGTGTTTGGGTGAGCTTATAGTTTTTTAAAATATCTTATAAGATGTTTAAAAGCTTATAAATTGATCAAAAGTGTTTGATAATTTTTTTTAAAAAAGAGTTTATAAAATCCTAAAATACGATGTTAGAAGCTTATAAACTCTTTTTAAAAAAGTAAAAAATCCTAACTTATTTTGAAGATCTTAATAAACTCCTTCATTTTTAACTATTTTAATTACAAATTTGCTATTATTAACATTTTATAAGTTCCAAAATCTTATTTTATCTAATACTTCAACAAATTATTTTAAAAATAAAATTTAACATCTTATAAATTTCAAAAATATTTTATAAAATGTAGAAACTTATAATATATTTAAAATAAATTTAACCAAACATCCTCTAAATCGACTTACTTACCATAATGGTGGGGGGCATGGAAGAATCTCCTAGCAGCGCCATAATAATCAGCGTAACTGATTTTTGCGTGAGGGTATTTTTGTCTTAAGGTTTCCAAAGCAGATTTGAGCTGAGAATTGTGATATTTGGAGAAAGAATTGTATGCTTTGAGGCAGCCATTCTGATCGTAGGCTGCTCTGTCAGGAGTTCTAAATAGGGTTAGATACACCGCGTTGCACCCGATTGGCAAGTTGCCCGGTACCATCAATTCCACTGCTCCTTCCTCTATTAACATCTGAAAAAGAAAATGGAGTCAATTTGAAATAATTAACCTGCTTAATTAACTCGTAATTAACAATATTTG
>JACGDI010005819.1:248501-272304 GCA_014898725.1 Jacaranda copaia
CCGACGATCCAGATGACGACGCCGATGAGGGAGAGGAAAAGGGAGATGAAGGCGAAGGGAAGGCCCAACAGAAACCCTAAAGGCCGACACTGGCGATCATCGTCGCCGCCGCAACAGCACATGATATCTGCAAATTTTCTCGCACAATTGTATTCTTCTTTGTGAAAATTTCTGTTGGGAGTTCTATCAGTCTTGAAAGACGATCAATTCTGAACTCTGCAGAGGGATAACAACGAAAATTTCTAAGTACAAATTATTAAAAAACGCGTTCGGGCGAAACCTGAAGCTGCCGCTTGGCGGCTGTTAATATTCGCGGCCAATAATCATTGACTCACCGACCCCAACCAAGACAAAAGAAAATTTGTAGTTACAAGAAATTGACTAATTATAACTTAAATATAAATTAATCAACTTGGGTGAGCTTATAAGATATTTATGACATTGTAACATCTTATGAAGTACTTACTAGAATTTTTTTTAGAAATATTTTATAAGTTATATAAAAAAAAATGTTAGATTATTAAATCTTTTGGTTTTGTTTTGGTTGTTTTGAGAAAATATTTTGGAAGAATATATTTTTATAATAAATTTGAGAAATATGATGTTTGTTTGTTATTATTTTGGAAGTTGTTGGAGATAATTTTCTATTGGTAGGAGATAAATTTTATTGTAAATATTACATTACTCATTTTTTGTTGGATTAATGGGGTTGAAATGAATATTCTATGTATATATAGTATGATTAATTAATTATATGTATATATATTACAATTGATTTGTTATATGTATGTATTCCTATAATAAATTTTGAAAGGGTACTTTGCGAAAGAAAGTACTATTTTGAAAATAACATTAGAGACCACATGAAAACATATTATAAAATGTACGAACTTATAAGACATTATAAATAAATTTAGCTGAATATCCTTTCTATATGACCAACGGATTACTTTTTTTCAAATATTAAATTAAAAAACACACCAATTTAATGTACAAAATTCTAAAAAATATACAGTGTTAAACAATATAGAAAATAATTTTCTCATTGTAATTTCAACAATTTCAAACCCAAAGTGCTCCATGGAAACTTGAATATGTAGAATATAAAAACCTACACAAGACAAACGTGCAATAAACGAAGGTAGAGTTTTGTGAGCTTAAAGGACAGCCTGTGCAAAGTGAGAGGATATAATCAAATCATGATGACTAGGCAAACCAAGTGGTTTCCAATTTGGATTGCTCGTTTCAACATTACATTCAGGTCAAGAAGCCATCCGTTGACATGAAATATTCCTCCAATCTTATCATTAATTTCCTCATTAAGTAGTTGGCTGAAATTTTTGGTTTTGAACCTTTATCTTAATCTTGTTTCCTTTGAGGTTAATTAGAGGGAGGGTTGATCTAATTGAGACAATAATTTTATGTCCTAGACAATTTTAGTTTAAATTTTTTTATACGTTAGGTTCGAATTCTAAATTTCAAGTTAGTTGAAAATAAATTAATTGTTGATTGATTAATTTAAGCAATCAAGTAAGGGTATCCGGATACCAGCTAGGGATCATCCAAATTTGTCTGAATAAACTTAATTTGCTTTCTACTACTGGTCTATTTGATGCACTTCAAAGTGAAATCTTATGATATCCAGCTATATTATGATCGTTGGATGATCTCAATGAAAACCCTTTAATACTTAAATTAGGAAGAATATAATGATTGACAAAAAAAATAATTTCAAAGATTAAAACTATGTACTTTTCTCACTATATGATTGAATATATTTATATGGTGCATATATTTTATCCAACAATTGAAATTACATGTCTCATACTAATATGAATTTGGTCGTACTACTCAATTTAGACCAAAAACAGGCACAATTTATGTATTTTTTCTCAATATCAATATCTAATTGTTTTGGTGTAATTTGAAACTAAATCTTTCAACTAGATCTAGTTAGAGTGGAAAATATTTGTTTATAAAGGGAGTTTTCCATACAACATTATCCTAAAATAGATTTTAATTATTGCTGGTTGTAACAAAATCTTGATGTGATATCTACAACAATATTCGAAAAAAGTATTTTAAAGTAAAGTGGTTTGGATGTAACTTTCAACGCTCATCCCACAATAAATATGAGTTAATTAGGGTTCGATATATATAATTTTAACTTAACATCCTATATCCCTAAATTGACATATGTATATATGATTTTTTAAAATTATTAGTAATTAAGTTAATTTACTATACTAATATTTTCTAACTAAATTAAAAGAAAGATAATTTTAAATATGAAACACCTTAATTATCCATGTCAAAAACTAATATATAACTAAAAAAAACATAATTACCTATAAAATAGAAAAATAAAAAAAATGTAAAGAGAATTTCACAAATTGTGAGTAATACTGTGACCTGCATTCCCATTGCCAGACAGCCCACTTGCAATTTACAAAGTTGAAACGATGGTCCCGATGCTTGCATTCCCATTGCCAGGCGCACGGACGGCTGAAACGATTTCTGTCCAAAACCATGCACGTCAACAATTGCTTTCAATGCTTCTGATGGAAAAAACGAAAACCACGCACGCCACACAATCGGCCGCGGTCTTGCTTCTGATTTCCGTTGACGGACGTGGCGCGCGGGGTGAAGAATTAGAACACTGGTGGTGGGGGGAGGGTAATTCGACATGTTCAATTTGGGATGGAGGGTTCAATTTATTTAATTTATTTTTTTTAATTTTTCTATTTTGTAGGTAATTATGTTTTTTTGATTTTAATTATATATTAATTTTTTATAAGGATAATTAAAATATTTCATATTTAAAATTATTTTACTTTTAATTTAATTAGAAATGATTAGTATAGTAAATTAACTTAATCACTAATGATTTAAAAAAATTATTTGTACACATATTAATTTTTTAAAAAATATAAAATATTAAATTAAAATTATAAGTATCGGACCGTAGCCAACACCAAATAGTAAATTCCCCCATCTCTTTAAGAATTAACACAAACTCCAGCACGCCAACACAAGAGATCTGCATTTGTCTAGGCAAAATTGCATCTTTGATCATATGCAGATAGAAAGAAATCCTTATTTTAGAGTGAAATTAATATAACAGGGCAAATTAGATTTTACTTCTGTAAAAAATGGAAAAAAACAAAAATTCTCTATTTAAAAATAACAGGCAGTGCACCTTCTTATACTTTTAAAAAATAGTAAATTACCCTCTTTATCCCATAGTGTAATTCACTCGCAGCAAACGCAACTAATTTTATGTTTTTTGCTGCTTAAATGACAATTTTGCTGTAAATATTTTACCATTGAATGCTTTGAAAAAAATTAACAGTTCATATTAATTCTATCTATAAAAAATATAAAATATAAATATATTTTTATACATACATATATATATATATATATTTATAAAATATTTATTTATATATATAGAACCCATACCCATACTCATACCCTCCCCAGCTGTTAAGGCCATCGCAGCCTCAAAAAACGGCAGCCCGATATATTTTTTATCTATGTATATCTATATATGTATATTTATGTATGTAACTTATATTCATGTATATATTTATATATAATATGTAATGTATAAATATAATATATCTGTATACAAAAATCTAAATATGTACATAAATTATTCGATATTATATATATTATATATATTTGCATATAAATATATACAATAAACAAATAGAATAAAGAAAATAAAAATAAACAAATTAAAAACAATTTTTTTAATTGAAAAATGAAAAACCAATGTAATGGAGAATGAAATAAGATATATGAAAATATATTAAAAAATAAATAAATTGAATTGAAAATATATGAAATAATTGAGGATAGTATAGTCTTTATATATTAAAATTAGAATTAAATTGCAGCAAATAAGGAGCGGTAGGTAGTGTGTGCATAATATTCAGAAACACATGAAGGTTTTTCGCCTATTTTTTTTATAGGAGGATTTTTTACTCTTTTGCTTTTTTACAGGGCGTAAAATGCAATTTGCCCAAATATAATATAAAGTTATAAATTCTCATGCAATGAAAGGAACTAAGACTCAATTGCACCCCAACAATTGCTCAATTCTAATATTGAATGAAATATTTCACTTAGATTTTTTATATTATATTTGAACAATCATACTCCATAGTATCAACAGATCAATTTATATATAGTAACTTTTAGGTTTTGAATTCAATTTTCTCTTTAATACCACAAAATCCCTATATTTTGGATATGCCTCTGGCTTTGTTAGGATAAGATAAGATAAGATCAGATCGAATTATACACGTAAATATGAAAATTGTTATATAATTTTCCAGATCCCCATCTCTAAAAATAAACATAAATTAAGTTACATTATCAAAAATACATTTTTGTATATATCTAAATAGATAAATATTACACCAGCACATATATAATACAGTCCTACCATGCCATTTGTTCTCCTTCAGAAGCTGCAGGGCAAAAGCAAAAAATGAGGCCAAAGATTTATCTGTTCGGAGATTCCATCACCGAAGAGTCCTTTAGCAATGGTGGGTGGGGTTCTACTCTTGCAAATCACTTCTCTCGCACGGTACGAAATGGATTATTATTATTATTATTATTATTTTAAAGTAATTTTTCACACAGAAAACCAACTCTACGTACTCTGTGTGTGTGTGTGTGTGTGTGTTTTATGCTGTTCTATTGATTTGGTGTTATTGTGCTTTGATGGTTTTAGGCGGATGTGGTGCTGAGAGGATACAGCGGCTACAACACGAGATGGGCTCTAAAGGTAATAGAGAAGGTGTTTCGACAACCGGAGGGCGCTGGGGCTCCGGTGGCAGTGACCGTGTTCTTCGGCGCGAACGACGCCTGTCTCCTCGATAGGCACAATAGCTTCCAGCACGTGCCTGTTGATGAGTATAAGCAGAATCTCCACGCCATTGTTGCATTTCTCAAGGTAAATGTTGTAGATTTAAAAAGTCAAAACAAAAGCATCGGCACATGGATGCCCCCACACATGCACGCACACTTCAGAATATATAAATTGGATAGAACTTCCACCTATCTGCATAGTTGTCATTAGCCTGGCACGACTTTGAATGGTTGCATGCACCAAATGTAATTGAGTCCATCTTTCATTTTCTTATGGATCAATCACTTGTTATTGTATGTTTTATTGTATTGATCCATTACTTGTTTGTATGGAGTTGTGTGATACGTTTGGAAAGACAGCTGGTTCTTGAAAAAGAATTTTATTGATTCTCTCTATAATTACTATATGAGTTGTACAACTTTTATAAAATATGGATTCGATAAAAAATAAATTAAGAATTTATAAAAAAAAGTCAATCCTAATAAAAAAGTCGAATAAATCGAATTTAATACTAGTACATATCAAATTTTCTAATATAAGATCTGAATCGAGGGAAAAGATTTTAAAAAGGTTGAACCAAATTATTGCAATTGCTTAAAATACACTTTTATAACTACTAAGTATATTTCTTGGTTCAACATCCTTCTTATTAATTGAATGTTGATATGCTTTTGTAAGCCACGGAGCATAGTTTGTGCAAAGAGGTTGGACTATGGGTGTGATTATTGACTATCACATTACTCAATCATATTAGCAGTCAATATCAAAATTTTGCATGTAGAATGGCCTCTCAACCACTAACAGGTTGCACTTAATGTACAGCACGTTTCTCAGTCAATGTCAATAACTTGTTGATCTCCCACCAATTTGTTGATTTCCAATAATCTGTCTCATCATTCAATCTGATATTAAGAGGGTGTTTGATTAAATTTATTAAAAAAAATTATAATTTTTTTTTTATAAAATATTTTTGAAGTTTTTAAAATATTAAATCTTTTTTTAAAATTAAAATTTTAAAGTATTTGAATAAAATAAAATTGATAAGATGTTAGTAATGATACTTTTGTGATTAATATTATTAAAATTAAGAGAATTTATTAAGATTTTTTAAAATAAGTTAGAAATTCCTTATTTTTTCAAAAAGAGCTTATAAACTTCTAACATTTTATTTTTTGAGCTTATAAGCTCTCTTTTAAAAAAGTTTACCACACTTTTTTACATCTTATAAACTCCTCAATATCTTATAAGATATTTTGAAAAGTTTATAAACTTACTCAAACACCTTCTGATGCACAGTTGATATTTAATTGGTTGTATTTTCTTTTCTGATTGGCTGACCTAGCAACATTAATCATTGATGTTTTGTCTATGCCTATGAATGTTTGCGAAGTATAATGTTGAATTATCGGTAAGAAAACTGCTGTCAATAAGTAATTTTGCACATAATATTTATCTGCTTCTGTAAGAAATCTCTAACTTGTGCTTCTGTTCGTGGCTTCAGAAGCAATGGCCTTCGACTCACGTTATCCTCATCACACCTCCTCCAATTGATGAAGCTGCACGACTCCAGTAAATCTATTCCTCCCACATCTTAAGGATCGTTTGTTGTCTAACATATTGGTGGAAAAACATCATAATTTTGGGAGTACAAAATTTCTGCAGGCAACCTTATGCTGAGAACCCATCTGGTCTGCCTGAGAGGACGAACGAGGCTGCTGGTCGCTATGCCAAAAAATGTCTTACTGTTGCATCCGAATGTGGAGTTTCAGCTGTAGATCTCTGGACAAAAATGCAGCAGTTTCCAGAATGGCAGAAGGCTTATTTAAGGTTTAAATCTGTGATTTTCTTGAACATTTTACTTTACTTTCTTGCCAGACTTGCATCTTAGTATCATATTCTGAATCCAAACATAGGTTAGAAAACTTTGTAGTATTCTTTTATACACTTCGCAACAGGTAAACATGAATTCTTGGCTTGATAAATTCTCCTCTTTGGAATGCAGAGATGGTTTGCATCTCACTGTGAATGGCAATATGGTTGTATTTGAAGAAGTGGTTGGCCAGCTAAAGAAAGAAGGCATAAGTCTGGAGACTCTACCAGCTGATCTTCCATTGATAGCTGAGATAGATCCAAATGATCCCCTCAAGTCTTTTGATCACAACTAATCAAGAAGGGGGACCTTTTGGCTATATATATATATATATTTATTTATTTCAACATTTACCTAAGTGGGTGGACAAAAAGATTGATATACAGTACTCCTTCACTTCCCTCTAGGAATTGGCTACTTATAAATGACAATTTTATACTTTTGACAAAGAAGTGTTGTCTGTTGTATGTATGCGCCACTTTCATTCGTGCTTTTGATGTTCAATAATTTGTCCAAACCAACTCCCCTTCCATTATTTTATGAATACTAATATTCTTGCTGAGGGATACCGTTAGGACATAACTAACAGGAATAGTACCGAGTCTTTCATCTCCTTCATTGGTCACGTGTCGGGGTTGCAAACTAATTAAGACAGTTTGCGAGGCTGATAAATTGGCTTGAAAAGTATTCAATCTCGAGTTTGAGTTAAGTTTGTATTAATTTAGAAATTTTTATAAAATAATAAAGTTTTCAAAATCACATTCAGGCTCATGCTTACTGTTGGATGTCAAGTTCAAGTCAAGCTAAGTTAAGCTCAAGCCTCACTTTCTTCAACTCGTCGAGCTCAAGCTCGGCTTGTTTTATTTAAGCTTGAGTTCATGCCAAAAGAAATTAGTCAAAATGATTCGGCTTATTTGCATATCTAATTGGGAGCTAAAAAAAGAGTTCAATTGCATGAAAAATACAAACCCATGAAGGCTAACCAAAAACTAGATAAAATGTGAAATACAAAAACAGGGAAACATGCATGAGACTCTGGTAGAACAAACTAGGATTAACTTAACGGGACTTGGATATATCTCAAAAGCACAAGACAGGAAAAACATTAAATTTCCTTCTCTGCTCTTAGGTTGTTTTATTGCTTTGGCCTTGCAAACTTAGTGATGTTGAGGATCTGGCCCGTCAGGTGCCTCTCTACTTATATCCACCATTATCCTCCTACCGTTTTTCTTTATCTTTTGAAATTCCATCTCCCATTCGTGTAAAATTTGCCTGCTCTTTATCCCCTCCTGCGCACTTACAAGGCCCCGATGACCCTGTAAAATGCCAGCATTCGAGAAGATGAGTAATAGGATCAACAGAATGGAAATGCCCGTAGAAGTTGAAGAAGACATCTTTCTGATGCTTTTGGAGCAGGGAAACTTTGGCTTTTGAGTAAAACATCAAGGAACATCAGGCCAAATATATAACCGATCAACGAGAGTGTAAAAAGTGTACGGAAAATTAAAATATAAAACCAGGACAGATAAATAACATGTATAATCCAGAAAATCCAATAGATTTCTTGTCTGTGTTTCCAAATGGATTTACTTTAATATTGTGATCCGTAAACCACTTTGGATCCTCTATTCCAATTGTCATTTTGTCCTATATCTGCATGTGTGCGTTGATATCCTTCTCCTCCTCCCATATATATTCATAAAATCGGGATCCTGATAGTTGTTATCTAGTCATCTACCTTGTCGATTAATAAGCGCATCTTGGGCAATACTTAAAAAAAAAGGGACAAATTAAGAGATTTTATGTCAATGATTTGTTGAAGTGCAAAGTAGAAAACCATTCGAAGGTTGGAGAAAGCGTCATTGGCCAATTTCAGCCATGGTTGCAAGGAATAGACAAGGGATTGAGATAGAATGAATGACTTTTGTTTTATTCAAATCGGATTGCTCTAAAAAGAACTTAAAAATCGTTTTAGAGTCTCTTAAGTCGAGTATTGTAGATCAAGTAGGACGATGAATTCAAACTTGAAATTGAGGTACTTTCAATAAAAGTTCTTCAAAACTTAAGTGGGTCAACAAGTAAGAAATGAACAAGTTGAGTAGAAAAATAGATTGATCAAATAGGAAGACGTTGGTAAAGAAGTAAATGCATATCTTATCTCATTGTATTTTGGGAGTCTCTCGATTCAAGTATTGTTGATCAAATAAGATAATATACCGTAATTTGAAATCGAAAAATATACTACAGTAGTTGAGGTACTTCCAATAAAAATTCTTTGAAATTTAAGTTGGTCAATATGTAATAAATAGACAGATCAAATTGCAAAAAGCTAATAAGTAAATAAATACGTATCTTATCCATTATATTTTGGAAGTAGTATTGACTTAAACCCCTTCAGTCACATCCTTATGATATGAAAGGGTTTCATCATATATTTCTGATCAACATTTAAACTTATGAGTCTCGTTAGACCAAAAAATGATCTAATTGGAGCCGCATAAAAAATCATAAATTATAGAATGGTAGGTTATAATTTTTTAGTTTTGGTAGCAAAATGATCCTTTTGCTGGTTGCAGCTTGTGATCATTGTATACAATCTATTTATGAAGTAAGAGGAGTTAGCACTATAAATAGGTATTCGAAAAAGTTTTTACTTTTTATATTTGTATTCATTTATACAAGTATTATTCATATTCATTTAAAGCGAATATTATCTGTATTCGATTAGTAGATTTAATTGTAAATGAATATGAATATAGAAAATGTATATACAATCTGTTTAATATCCGTTTCGAATATATATTTATTAAATCTCATAATCCATATATGTGTGTATGTATATGTGTATAAATTATAATTGAAGAATTGAGAAGAAAAATAATAAATTTTAAAAATTATTTTAATATAGAGCAAAAATTTACGAATGAAGTTAATCCACATAAATTATTGTTGGTTGACTTTATGACTAATATATTTAAATATCATTATTAATATTCATTTGTGCTAATAAGCAATTATAAAGACAATTATTAATTAAAAATTGTGCTATTTGTTTGACTGTTTCTTTTTTAATAAAATTGTATAGTTCCTTCGATTAATTAAAAACATATTTGTTATAGGTTAACAAATTCACATATTTGAATATCATAAATGGGTACACAATAATTATTATCAAATATGAGTTTTTTTTTTTTTAAAAAATCAAAGACAAGTAATTTTAATCAAATATGAATGAATCTAAACAATTATAATCAAATACAGATATATGCGAATTTGATTGATATCCAACGAATACGAATTCGAATATCATGCATAAATATCCAATCGATTCATATCCATATCTAAATATCCAAAAAATTAATTAAATACAAATATAAAAATAATATATCCAATTCATTTAATATTTATTTACACAAGTTGAGGTCTTTGGCATGCATTGGGGTCGAATCGCCACGGCAAAATCCAGGGGTCCCCTAATTTGACTATTAGATACTGTCAAAGTGGCCAAAGCTTTTCTTCCCCAGAAGAATCTGCCCTTTGTATGTTTTCTTAGGCAATTTTTGTCTATTTCTTCCAATGTGCTTATCTCCAACCTCTTTCCAAGATTTAAAGCGTTAAAAGACAAAAATACCACCAAGGCTAGTGAATTGCTAGTGGGGATGGAGGCCTAATCACAATTTTCTTTTCATTTAAATAACTAATATCACTCTAATTAATAAATGTATGGTGAGTCAACGTTATAGTAATTAGATCTGATTCACATAGAAATTTTAGCAATCCCAATTGCTTTAGGCCCATCTTTCCATATGTGATTAGCTTGTTATATATATATATATATAGAATTTTGGTGGCTAATGCTTTTATGTACTATATATAGTTTATGAATCAATTATTTTTATAGTATTGTGATGAAAAAATTATAGTAATTATAACTAATCAATATGTCCATTCTACGATGATAATGATAAAAGAAAAATGTTTTAGAGCCGATTTGATTTTGTTTTCTAGAGATATTTTTATTTTTTGATGAAAATGAATAGCGAAAAGTAAGTTATAAATGTGAGTTTAAAAAAAATGTTGTTTGGATATTTTATTTAAAATCAAATAATTATGTAAGGTTGAAAATGAGTTGTATTTGGATATTATTATATTTTTACATTAAAAGTCATGCAAATAAAAGTAGAAAAAAAATAAAGTGTGAATATAGAGAGAGAGAGTGAGAGTGTATTTCAGAAAACGTGTTGCGAATGAAAATGCCTGTTAAATAGAGAAAAAGAGAAGTTTATAGCGTTTTATTTTCATTTTCATGAGAAAATGAAAATGAGTTTTGAAAAAAAAATCAAACGTCTTAGGGGCTATTTGTTTTCTTTTCCAAGCCCCATTTTTATTTTCATCCAAAAATAGAAATTGGAAACAAACATTTTCTCACAATTTCTTTCAAAAAAAGTACACATTTTCTTCTCAAAATCCTTTGTAAACCTACCATATCATCCTATTACACATCAATCAAATTCAAATTTAATTTGACATAAAGCAACCACAATTATTTTTAAATTAATAAAATATACATATATTTTAAAAAAAATCTTTTTAAACATAAAAAATATAAATTAACCTACTTTTTAATCCTATAACCTATTTTAATCATTATTTTCCAACATTTTATCCAAATACATCTCAATTTCTATTTTCATTTCATAACTAACTTTTCAACTTTTAGAAATTGCTGAAAATAAAAATGGCCTTTCGAAATAAAACCAAACGAGCTGTTAGTTTTTTTATTTTGCCAGTTGCATTTTTGCTTTCATTATTTTCTCCAGGTATTTCTATAATATTTATCCTGCAAATCTATACTAATATACAATTAGTTTTTACTAGTTTATATACATTAACAATTCATTTGAGTGGTCAGTTGCTGATGCAATATCAACCTCCCAATTATTTTTATAAGGTGTAATGTTGAATTGTGAAAGATATGTGCATATATATACACACATCAAGAATTTCATTTTAAGATGACTAATATCTATAGCGTATATCACTATAAAATAATATAATATTGTAATAAAATAATAAGTAATAAAATAAAAAATTATCACTAATTAATGATACGTATTATGTGACAATGATTTTTATTTCGTCACCAATGATATTTTTCAAATGACAATAATTTTTATTTTATTATAACATGACTCAATAATAACAAAAACAAATGTTTAAAATTATCATCATTGACAATGAGTGTGACACCTTATGATGACAACCCAATGATAATAATAAAAATTTATTATTATAATTTGTGACAAGATTTTCATCGTTACTAAATTATTACCGTATTAATGAAAAAAATAAAAATTATCATTAAGACGATAAAATAAATTAAATTTTTTATACCTAATATATATAATTAATGATAATTTTTGTATTATCATTTACTATTTTATCATTAAATTATTTTTTTTAAGTAGTATAAGTGGCAACCCCCAAAAAAAAAGAGATTTGAATGCATATATACAATCTATTGTGGATCTATTAGTATTTTTTTACTGTTTTGGAAAACACGAGTGCGCCGTCTTACCTATTGCGTGTTTGTCTTTTCATAATTAATTTGAGTTGAATACTTGAAATAATATTCTCTATTGTATAATTAATAATGTTCTCGTGAAACGTTTCGAGAGAAAGCGTAAGTTAAAAATTTGAAAGAAATTAAGTATTATTTTTTAGGATTAACTCTATCGTATAACTTGAACACACATCATTGCTGACGATGGTTACAACCAACATATAAGTCAAAATGGCATACTTAAAACCAAATTTAATTTGGTCATAGAGATAATTGATCACGCACTAAGAGCCCGTTTGGTCTTATTTTCAATTTCAGTTTTTATTTTTATTATTTTTAAAATTTGAAAAATTAATTAGTAAAAATAAGTTTATATTTGAATAGATTGGTGGAAAAGTAATGATATATATTGGATTTAGTAAGTTATAGATAGAGAGAAACAGAAATAACAAAAGACAGAGAGAAAATATATAGGTTATTAGAGAATGTAATTTGAGAATAAAAATAAAAATGATGTTGAGTGAAAATATGTAAAAGTGATGTGTTTTCATTTTCAAGCAGTAGAACATGTGAAATGGGGTAGGAAATGAAATCAAGCGGGCCGTAAAGTTTTGTAACGTTGCGCCTGTTTTTTTTTTTAAAATTTATTTTCAATGGCCTTTTTATTTTCAGTACTATTTTAAAATAGAAAATCATCAAAAACCATTTAGTTTTATTTTCAATTTATCTTAATTTTATCATATCATTCTATTATCATTTTGATTAAATTTAAATTCAATTTAACATATATAAGATACCCTTAACCATTTCAAAATAATAAAAATATACATATATTTTAAAGCAACATGTCTTTTTAAATATTAAATATAAAATATAAACCATATAATTTTCAACTCGTAATACCTACTCTAATAATTATTTTTGGACAATACATCTAAATACAATTTCATTTTCATTTTCAAAATTGTATATAACTAAATTTTCAATTATTAAAATAAAAAATAAAAATAAAAACCTATCCAACAAGGCTGATCCTAGTTAAATATTTAAAGAGAGTAATAGTATTGATGAGTGCAAAATTTTCCAGGGCATGCATATTCATCACTTTTAAAACTTCATTTTCACATTTTCTACTATTTAAAAACTAAAACATATCACTTTATACACTTTTTTACCCAATATTTTTCATTGCTATTCTCAAAACATATTTTTCAATAATTTATATATTTTATGCTAATAATATATATATATATATATATATATATATCTTCTCTCTCTATTATCATCATCATCATCATTATTATTATTATTATCTCTTTCACCTACAGCCTAAAAACCTAACATAATCATTACTTTTCCAATAATCTATCCAAATACAAAGGTAATATTTGGATATGCATTGTATGTTTTGGATTATATGTTCAGGAAGAATGAGTTTTGGGAGTAGGGTTGGAAAATGTGAAATTCGTGTTAAAGAATGTGATGTTTGTTTATTTATGTTTTGAAAATAGTTAGAAAATTGGGGAGTTTTGGTATGCTTATTTATGTTTTGAGAGGAGACAATTTCTATTGTAGTAGTTAAATCAAAAAAAATTTGTTAGATTTTTGGGGTGAAAATGGAATTGAATAATATTTTTTATTGTGAAAATAATAAAATATATAATATGTATGTGATGATTAGATATAATTTTTTAATTGTAAAAATGATGATACTTATTATGATATGTATATGTATGTGTATGAAATTTTTTATAATAAGTTAATTAATTTGAAGGGGTATTCTGGGAATTAGAATGTGTTGTTTTATCAAAAAAGTAATACATATATTTGGTTATATTTTGCCAAAATGAATTTATTTTGGCAAAATGCAACCCAAACATAGCCAAACTTATTTTGGGTAATTGGCACTTTGCACCCTGAAAACACATTAAATAGGCATATTACGTTCTCAAAATATAAAAATGACATAATGCCTTTTGGAAATATATTTCTTGGCAAGTGGCACCCCAAGTAATTTTCTACCAAGATAACTCAATTTAGACAAGGGCAAAAATGTTCAAACATCTTCTATACAACTTTTTTACCGTAATTTAATAAGGTAATTTTAGAATTTTATGTGTAAAGTCAAAACTTCCATATGAGTTCACAAAAATAAAAAGAAAATAAAGATGGCAAACAATGGAACGACCAAACTCACTCCATCATTTAACTTATCCAAAAAAAATTGAAAAAAATCATGCCATCATTTAATCACTTTTTTTTTTGTTTTTTTTTGCGAACTCAATTTCAAGAATTTTTTTTTTATAACTAAATTTACGACCTAATACATATAGATAAAGGTTCTATATAGTACAAATATTATTCTGTGTGGAATGCATCACTTAGTCTCACTGATCAAATCAATTTATTTGATTTATATTCCATAAATTATATTATATTCCATAATTTGAAATTTTAATTAAGTTAAGTGACGTACTTTAAGCACATTATTCTCTATAATTAATTTATACGAAAAAGATAACTGAAACATGCAATTGACTAATGTTTAAGGGTAAAAAATCATTGTCTTTCTTTTTTCTTTGCATGTACAAGATCATAAGTTTGGTGAGTTAAATTTTAATCTTTTTGAGATATGTGCATGTATTTCATAATTTGCATATAGTTTTCTAATTATTATCATTAAATTTTTTTTATAAGCTAGTTAATACACAAAAAGGAAAAATAAAGCCTCAATTATTTGGTAAGCTAAAAAAAATTATATTCTAATATCTACACTAATTTTTCATTTTTTATAATTTTTTCCACTTTTTTAATAAATGAATTCCTTTTAAGCCATGATTTATTTGATTTTAATTTTTGTTGGTTTGATTTTTTTTAGTGGCTAATGGTTTTTTTATGATTAGATTAAATATTTGTTAATATTTAAATTATAATTAAAAATTAAATAGTATAACCTTTAAATTTAAATTGATGACAAACTGGATGCAGTTAATATACCAAGTAAGCAGTTTAAATTGAATATTGATGCATTATTACTATTATTATTTTTGTTGATGCATGTAATTGACGCATTTTTTTACTTTGTATACAAATATTTACTTGATTATTGAATAAATACGCCAAGTAAATAGTAATTTTATTGGTTCAATGATTAATTAAGGCATGAATAACAATCTTTTTTCTTTTGTCTGTGTGTGAACTTTATTTAAAGGGTTTGGGTCTGTCTAGCAAATATAATAGATTATTCTAATTTTTACTATATAATACTTTATGAATTATTTCTTTTTTATGTAGGCAAAATATGAAAATTTATAGAAAATGGGTGCAACTCCAATTACAATTGTTTTGATAATCATAAATCTTATTCATATCAAATATTATTATATATTACTTATTTCAACTTTTAAATTATTTACCATTAAATTTTTGTTAGTTCTTCATTTAAATTAGTGTCTTTTTTTAATATTTACGATATGAGATAATCCAATAGGTCTAACCTAATAAGTTATCGACTTCAAAGAACGCTTCCAGCCCTACTTAGCACCTGAAGCCCAGCTGCACTTCCAAACCCAATGAGTCGAGTCATTCGACCACAATCGCCAGGTCGAGTGGATAGTTTTCGACTCTACCCAACAAGAAGCTTCAAGCCACCTAGTTCATCCATTGATTCCTCTGATCAACCAGTCCCTATGGTTGATCACTTTCAGCCAGAGAGCTCACTCTGGCACCGAATCATATCATTGCTACATTCAATGCTCTAACAGTCAGCGTACCTCTGCAGTAATAGCTTGTGCCACCTCAATACTGCCTCTGCCACCAACTCTGTCAAAAGGCACACCTCCAAGGTACTATTCACCCTAGAAAGTAGGAAATGATGCCATTTGAAATAGTATCAGGATGGAAAATGACCTATAACTCTCAAATAAGGATAAGAGCCATCTACACTTAATAGGGACATTTTAAACATATCACCTACCTAAAGAAGGCAAAAAATACTCTATTGTCAGCCACTCTCCAGGTATGCCATTTTCACTATACGCTCTTACTCTGTTGCTTGATTATCTCATTTGACCAGTACTAACTTGAGAGTCGAAATGTCTTAGCCGGGTGCACCTCAGCTAATCTGACATTTGTTGTTAGTTGCAAATCTTAGCCCAAAAAGATATTATTATTTGATCATTTGTCCTCCCTAGTCGAATTAGCTCACGCACAACTCAATTCACTAAAATACCTTTCAACCTCATCATTTTAGCGCTGTATGTGGAAAACTTGAGATTACAACTAAAAATTGGCAAACACTAGAAGAGCCACATCTAAGAGGGAGAAAAATAGGAGGACAGTGTCTCCCCCTCCTTCTCAACTTCAACAAGGATCACATGCTCCAAGCCCTAGTACCCTATCGAAGCAAGTTTTTACCCTCATCATGCCTCAGTTAATGCAGTTTATAAGTGAATGAATCTTCATCCAAATCTCTGCTCAGCTTTCTGTGGCATTAAATAGGTACACAACCGTGCCAGCCCCAGCTAGCAGTGTAACTCCACGATCGCCACCATCGAAAGAGAGGTCCTCCCAAGACAGTCGTGATCACCTAAAATTCAAACACTCGCCAGCCAAACGAGAAGCAAGCCTTAGGTACCTCCATGGAGAAAGAGGGCAACCAGAGCTAAGGGAAAAATTGCTGACTCTATAGACCATTACATTCAACCTAATTGAGCCTTACAGTGCGATAGGTCAAACGTTCAAGATTCGACTAGCGTGAGGAAATGAGCAAATTAGCAAACCATGAGGCTCGGCCCATTCGAGCTCTACAACGCAAGGCCTCAACTCGACTACAACATGACCCAAGCTGATCGAGAAAAGTGGAAAGAGGTTTTCCACCAAGTGTAGCAGCTAAACAGATACCTCAATGAGATCTCAGAAGAAACACTGAAAAGGTGCCTAACTTAGAGGGCCCCAAAGGTCTCAATGAGAGAAAAGCTTGCTATTTATTCAGGAGATTATCGACAAACGCATTGCCGTCGATGCCAAGGTCCCGATCGAACTCCCACGGTATAATAGCTCAACTAATCCCAACGAGCACCTCATGCAGTTCGACCATATGATGCAACTACATAGGCATAATGAATATATCCACGCGAAGATGCTGGTGACCACTTTTCATGGTATAGCGCTCAATTGGTTTGTTAAGCTAGAATCCTCATCAATATACTCATATAACCAGCTCTGTGATAAGTTATTGCACCAGTTCGCCAATCGATGAAAGGCAAAGCTCCTCCACACCCATCTCTACACCATCAAACAGAACAAAGGAAAGTCCCTCCGTAACTTTTTTACAAGGTTCAACATGGAGATGCTAAAGATCGATAACACCAGGATCAAGTTTCTGATCGATGGGTCGTTCTTGGGGCTCTGACATAAAGAATGCGTCAATACTTTAGTGCGAGAGCGCCCACGATCGATGGAAAAGTCCTCAACCTAGCGGAGAGATGCATGACCCAGGAAGAGATAAACAGGCTGAAGTTTGAAAATCCTAAGATCAAGAAAAAGAAAATTAGGGAGAAAGATGACTAGAAGCAGAGGGAAAGAGGTTAATCCCTAATAAAATGCTTTCATGACTATACTTCGTTGAAAATCTTGATGAGAGAGGTCCTATTTACAATTTAGCATGACAACCTCCTTGAGAAATCGAGAAAGTTGACGAAGATTGAAGCAATAAAAAAATTAAAAAAATATTACCACTTTCATAAATAAAAAGGCTATGATACAGATGATTGCTTCAATTTCTAGAATGAAATTAAGAGGCTCATTAGGTATGACCATCTCAAAAAATACGTTGCCAGCAATGCACAGGCTGAAGGAGTAAAATCAACTGAACTCCCCATAGAGAAAGATCGGTTAGCCTAATGAAGTAAGACAAAGGAAAAAAACCTACCCAAGATGACCACCCACCCCTTTGAAGAGTAATTGACATGATTGTGGGTAGTTCTACTATGGGGGACTCAAAGTCAATGAGGAGGCCAAAGTCAACCAAAGCCTCCCCGATCGAGACAACTTTCTATTTATCCACCAGTGCAGAACCGATCTCCTTCACTAATGATGACCTGGTCTACCTCGAAGGGAAAAACATTAACCATTAAAATACTTATCCCATGGTAGTCTCTGTTGAGATTGCCAACTTTGAAGTTAGAAAGGTTCTGGTCAATAATGACAGCTCAACCAACATCATCTTTCTCTCGATGCTATAAAGGATGTATCTAGGCTAGCTAAAATTTGGGCCCATACATACCCCTCTAGTTGGGTTTGGGGGTCAAAAATCATTTCAGAAGGTTCCATCAACCTTTCTACATCATTTAGGGAGGTGCTCTATGGAAAGACATTGATGATAAACTATCAAGTTGTTGATGCCCCATTTGCTTACAATGTCATAGTTGGTTGACTAACTCTTAATGATTTTCATGCCATTATGTCAACCAATCACATAAAGATTAAATTTTCAACCCCAGCAGGCACGGACGAGTTGCTATGCAATATCAAAGAAGTCTGGCAATATTAAACTATTTCGATCGAGTCGAGTGAATAGAAAACTCGACCATAGTTGAAGACCTTTGGGGACACCCTTGTAGTAGAACCCGAGGAGGGCTAGGCTAACAAAAAGAGAAAATTAGAAGACACCCAAGTTGAGCCTATCGGAGAGTTCAAAACGATCGATCTGGAGCCTGTGAACTCGAACAAGACCACCAGGATCAAATAGATATGGGCCCCCACTTGAAATGTCTCATGGTCAATTTTCTAAGGAGAAATATCAACGTCTTTGCTTGAAAAGCATCTGACATCAAAGAAATCAACCTTAGTGTGATCGTTCACCAACTCAATATCAATCCCTCATACAAGTCGGTCAAGTAGAAGACGAAAACCTTTAATGCCGAGAGGAGCTAGATCATCGAGGAGAAAGTTAGAAAACTTTTAGATGCAAGCTATATTGTAGAAATTCAATATCCATCTTAACTTTGTAATATTATACTCATCCCCAAGAATAAAGGACAATAGCACATGTATATCGTAGATGTAGGTTATATTGTAGAAATTCAATATCCATCTTAACTTTTTAATGTTGTACTCATCCCAAAGAATGAAGGATAATGGCACATGTATAATGATTTTATCGATTTAAATAAAGCTTGCCCTAAGGATCCTTACCCCTGCCTTGAATAGATTTACTAGTAGATTCTACAGTTGGCCATGAACTGTTGAGTATGATGGATATATTCCAAGGATATCATCAGATATCCATGGCCCCCAAAGACAAGGACAAATCATTTTTTAGTCCCAAATGGAGTTTTTTGCTTTTTGGACATGCCCTTTGGACTCAAAAACTCTGGAGCAAATGTTCAAGAATGAGATAAGCAAGTCTATGAAGGTTTATGTCGATGACATGATTGTCAAAATAGAGAAGGCCAAAGACCATTTGCTCAACCTCAACTACACCTTCGCTATATTGCGAGTGTTTAGCATGAAGTTGAATCCAAACAAGTGTACGTTCAGGGTTCGATGAGGCAAATTCCTAGGTTACATGGTTAGTCAATGGGGTATTAAGGCCAATCCATAAAAAATTCAGGTTGTATTAGACATTACTCCACCTCGAACAGTCAGTGATGTACAATAGCTAGTCGAGAGAATTATCGCCCTTGGAAGATTCATCACCCATTTGGCCGACAAGAGCTTATATTTCTTTAACATTCTCAAAAATGCCAAGAAGTTGGCTTTCTAGTAGAATGAACAATGTGATCGGGTCCTGGTTGAGTTAAAACATACTTGTCCTCGCTACCCATGCTCACAAAGCTTGAGCTCGAAGAGGTATTACACATGTACTTGGTTATCTTAAAAGCGTTGATCAGCTTAATCTTAGTTTTGACTAGGGAGAAAAGCCATCTACTATTGCAATAAGTCGCTCCGAGTACTGAAACATAACTACTTGGAGATTGAGAAATTTGTCCTGGCATTAGTTACTGTAGCCCGGAAGCTACGACCATACTTTCAATTCCATGCAATAATAATATTGACAAACTTGCCGTTGAAATAAGTACTCTCAAAGTTAGACACATCGGGTAGGTTGACAAAATAGGCCATTAAGTTGGGTGAATTTGACATCACCTTCCAACCCAGGATGGCCATCAAAGCATAAGTCTTGGCTGACTTCATCGCAATTTAGTCGATCTCCCTAAAAAGAGTAGTGAAACTTTTCTTGCTTGGACTTTGCACTTCGACGGATCATCGACCACATCAAAAGGGGGAGTAGGAGTGGCTTTTCGCTCCCCATCAGCAAAGGAGTATGATTTCACGATCAAACTTGACTATGTAGTCACCAATAATGAAACTGAGTATAAGGCACTCCTCATTAGGATGAGAAGGCACTTGATCGAGAAGTCAAGCACTTGGCCACGATCACAAACTCCTAGTTGGTAGCAGAATAGGTCGCAAAAAATTTTAAGGCCAAGGACTCGATAATGAGCTAGTACCTGACATAAGTCAAAAAACTACAACAATTATTCAAACAATTCACTCTTAGCCAGGTACCTCGATCTAAGAATGAGTGTGTGGACACCCTATCCAAATTTGCTAGCTCGACCAGAGGATGATAACTTTTCTAGTTACTAACAAACCATCAATCAGCCTTCTCGAGGAGAATTTAGTGGGAAGCTTCAAGGAGATAGTTCTTTCATAGCAAGATCCAATAAAGCTCTACTTAAGTCACGGCACGATCTTTGAAGAGAAAAATGAGGCACGTCGCCTTTGAGGACAAGCTGCCAAGTTTGCACTCCATGAACATGGCCAGTTCTATAATAGATCGATCTTTGGATCACCCATTAGGTTCCTGGATCCCAACTAAGCTCATGAGGTCTTACAGAATATCTACGCAGACATGTGCGAGAACCATTCAGGAGGAAGATCCCTTGCTCATAAAATCATCATATATAGATATTTTTGGCTAACCTTACTGAAAGAAATTATTGATTTTGCGTGAAAGTGTCCATCATGCCAAGTCCACTCAAACCTCCCACATCAACCTATTGTGCCCGTGGTCAATGTTTAGATCTGTTGGCCATTCTACCAATGGGGTATCGATATTCTAAGTTTACTACTAAAGATGATGGGTTAGCAAAAGTTCATAATTGTGGCAATCTAACACTTCACCAAATATGTCGATGTCGAGGTTGTCTCAAAATAACTGATGCAGTCATCAAGAGTTTTATATGAAAAAACATCATCTACTGTTTTAGTCTTCCTAAGATCCTCATTTCAGATAACAGAGTGCAGTTCCAGAGCAAAAACACCTAGAATTGGTACGAGGCCTTAGGAATCACCCAACACTTTACCTTAGTAGGTAACCCTCAATCGAACGACCAGACAGAGGCAATGAACAGAATAATTCTTGATCGCCTAAAAACCAGAATACAAGGGACGGGGTCAAGTTGGGCAGACGACCTCCCTAGGGTGTTATTAGCGTGCAGGACCAACCCCCGTATAGCCACAAGTCATAGCCTTTACAGTCTAGTATATAGTTTAACATAGTCATCCTCTCTGAACTCATACAACACACAGCTTGAGTGATCCACTTCAACCTAATCAGAAACACTTCAAAAAGAAAACTCAACTTGCAAATAATGGATAAGCGGAGACAAAAAGCCTAAAACATCATGCAGTCATAGATCAAAGATGGTCGAAAGCTAAAATAAAGGAGTCAAGCTACACCGTTTTAAGGTCAGGGACCTTGTTCTCAAAAAAGTAGAAGTGTTTAAGAATGTTGGCAAACTTGACCCAATATGAGAGGGACCCTATACGGTCGTGAAGGTATTAAAGCATAATGCCTATTAACTTGCCAATGTCGATAGGGACGAGTTCCTTCACTTATGGAATACCATCAACTTGAAGAAATTTTATGTATAAAAATGCATTGTAATCATCTTTGTATTTTGTGATATAAATAAAGTTCTAGCAACACAACTATCATACACTTATAATGTTACAGCCGCGAACACCCCTACTTGTTAGTTCCAAGTTGACCCCATAGTCGACCTAAGAAGTAGTTTCAATTTGAAGAACTAAGGCCGCTCAGTCGAAGTTCAAGGTTGACCCCGTAATTAACCCAAAGCAACTTCAAACTGCCACATCAAGGTTTGCCAAGCCCAAACTATGAAGTCGACCCCATAGTCGACCCAAAAGCAGCTTCACACTGCCAATTCAAGGCTTTTCAAGCCCAAACTATGAAGTTGACCTCGTAGTCAACCCAAAAATAGCTTCATGCTGCCAATTCATGGCTTTCCAAGACCAAACTATGAAGTCAACCCCATAGTCGACCCAAAAGTAGCATTCTAGGCTCAAACTATGAAGTCGACCCAACAAGCGACTTTATGCTGCCTAATTATAGCATTTTGGCCCTAATTGTGCAATCGACCTTGTAGTCGATCAACAAATCTGTTCCCCACTATAAATTCAGAAACCTCAAACTCGACCAGAGTAATGAAACTTAACAACAAAGCTAAGGGAATTTTTAAAATAGATCGTTGAACGTATTTCGATGAGACCATACGTATCTCTGCAATAGTAACCTCAATTGATGATAAAGTTATGGGTTTTCTTGTAATTAACTTGGTTATCAACCACACATTTGTGACGAGATAATTGTAGTCGACAAGAAAATTGTGAAATTGATTAGATACACATCGAGCAAAATAATAGCAGTATTTCATTAAATCAAAATATTCATTACAGATAGAAGGACAACCTTCAATTAAAAAAATGGGAGGATTATGATGGTGCAACATGCCCATACTAGGTAACCACAATCTTCAACAGTAGGAGTTTTCAGCTTTGGCTTGACCTAACCCCTCCGCTCGACCTACTTGGGCACCTTCCTACACGTCCTGGTCAGGCTTGGCATCTCTGACTCGAGGGGAAGAACTACTTGTGTTGGCTGTGAGGGCCCCGCCGTGTCACTTATAACGTCAGTTGAGTGCAACAAGTACTTGGTGACATCGACCTGCTCATCCCTGATCTAGAAGGCGAAGTCATCAACAAAGAGGAACTCCCTCATTAAATCAGCAAGCCTCCTCTTAACTTGAGCCTGCTCCTGTTGAGTAGCCTCATGGGCTTGACCAGGGTGTTTGTCCCAGTGTCCCCTTCTGCGCCTTTCTCAACCATAGCCTCCTTGAATTCAGGGTAATGCTATAGCTTCTTATCTAAAACCAGGTTTATTCTATCTTTAGCCTCAGCTCAAAATGCATAGCCCAAGTATTCAAGCTACTTGACTGTCTTCTCGAATGTTGAATGGGCATCATCGAAAAGACCACACTCGCATCTTAAAATGTCAAGCTAAGCATAAACTGCTCTACTGTCTCCCTTCATATCAAAAGGAGTTGTTGAGAAAATGCTACTCAAGCCTCCTCAAATGCAGCAGCACAACCTACTAATTGATGAGAACGTAGCTCAC
>JACGDI010005819.1:278561-296209 GCA_014898725.1 Jacaranda copaia
AATTATCATAATATTTTTATCCACTCATATAAACAATAAATTTATAACCTCCATTTTTCATCTTTCGTTTCATCCTTGTAATATAATATAACAATTTGCAAGAACATTCCAATTCTTATTGTTATCCTAATTTGATCCCATATTCCACTATTTCACATCTTATCTATATAAGTAAAAGTAAGGATGTCAATTCGTGTGGATGAGGTGAGATCGAGTTGGGTCGAAGTAAGGACATAATATAAAAAAAATTAAATTTGAATCTTATCCAATTCGATGACAAACTCAGAAGGCTCAGACATAACCTAACCAACAAAAAATTGAGTTAGGTTCAAGCGAAAATCAAGCCACCCAACAATTTGATTGACCTGAACCAACTTGACCAACCAGATCTATATATTTTATTTTTCATATTTATAAATTTCAATATTATAATTGAGTTTAAATTTGATCTACTAATAAAATGTATAATTCTACATAATCATTAATGTTTAAGAAAGTAAAAAACATAATAACCTTAAAACTTGTCATGTCCATAATTATTCCAAATATAAAAAAAAGTAATAAATAATTGTTTAATAAACAATTTTGATGAAAACTATCAATACAGAATTAATTACTAAATCATAAAAATTAAAGTCCAAAGACAATTTTGATCACAACTACCAAATCCCAAATCTTCTTAGAGCCAATAGCTAGTTTCCTCCTTTAATTCATAGCCCAAAACTCCACAAAGAAATCTTTTTTTGATGTGTATTTGAGATTTTAAGATTTTTGAAATTTTCGATATAAAATTATTTGGTTTATATTATTGGATATAATTTTTTTATATTTAAATTTTATTTTTAATTAGTCAATTATTTTCAAATTGAGTTAAGTTGGGTTTGTTGAGTTATTGGGTCACTCGATTATTGTTTTCGGGTTTTATTCTTTTTTTTCTCTAGATCAATCTTGGGTCCAACTCAATTTAATTCAAATGCAAAAACATCAAACTCAAATCTGATATTTTTCAAGTGGGTTATCATTGAGCCACCGGATTGGATTTGATTTTGACACCTTTAAGTAAAAGTGGCCTTAAGGTGACTATAGAATTTCACATTGAGGACCGTCTACCAGCAACTAGTTGGGCCACGGGTTCGGCCCGGATCTAAGGCTTTGGGCAAGCTATTTCAGTTTTCTTAGTGGGTCGTAGTCGTACGACTGACGCATTTTGATTTCGCTCTTTTCATTGTCTTTTTCTTTTTTCTTTTTCTATGGATAATTGTAAGTTCAGTCTGTAAAGTGTAAACCTTGTACTAAAATCGAGTAAAACCAAATAAAGGAAATAAGAAATGGGGTCATGGAAATCTGATAATCTTATCCTGACCCACGCAAGCAAATCACTAGCAACCGAACACACCCGTGCCAAGTGGTAAAGCCCAACAACCACTGTAACTACACCACAAACTGCAAAGCATGGCGGGGCTTGTGGGAAATGCCTCCCCTGCAGCAATCTTGGCATCTAGACTAGTCCCGTCTCACTCATCCAATTCATCGTCTTTCTTTCTTCCTCCAGCATCAGGTGAACAGACACATTCTAGACCGATTTCATTAATGTTGTTTTGTTGAACTTTCCTATTCTTAGTGGTTTTTTGGGCTTAAAGTTCAAATTTTTCTTGATTTTGATGACATTGATGAGGAACTAGAAATGGGTTCCTGATTGGTTTCTTTAAAGTTGGTTGCTTTTTGTATTTTGCTGCAGGGCTGAGGAAGTCCTATGGAGGAATTGGTGTTTCCCTAAACAAAGGGCGGTCTAAATTCCGTGTCTCGAATGTTGCCACTGAGACTGCTGCTCAAGAACAGGTACCTATTTCTTTTCTTGTTTCGGGTGCTTTTGTAAATTAAAACAATTTGAATAGTTAGTAGGACTGTTATTCTCTGATTTCACTAAGGAGCACTAGCCTATAATATAATTCCATGAAGCCAAAAAATATTTGCATTTTTTTTTGTGATAGAAATGAGTAGCATTGTGAAGAAGTTTGATATACTCCACTTGTATCCGAGGGACATTTAGATAAAATTATGACAAAACATAAATAATTTATTGGGATGAACAACTAAGCGCACTAAAATGGACCCAAAACCTAAGGTTGTGATTGTTTGTGGAGGTAGGTTTTGGGTTTGGAGTTTTAAAGATTTGAGGGTTGTTTTGATATTTTTTGAGATATGAGGTTGTGAATGGTTGTAAATAAGGCTTTTAACGAATCAAATCGAACTGAATATTTGTTTCTGAGGATTCAAATTCGATTCGATTTATTTTATGCGTATTCGTATTCGAATTCAACTTGAATCTTAAATTGGGCTTGAATTTGATTCGAATGTTCAATTAACTCAATTTTTTACTTGAATTTTGAATTATTTATTGATTTTTCACCTTTTATTATTGTCACAAAGTGAAAATACTTGATTAATCTAAAAAAATAAATATCAAATACATGTAAAAGTTGACATAATATTCAATGACTTCATTATTATAAATCATCAAAAACTTAAGTTTTGAGAAATAAAAATATTAATATATAATAATATATATAATAAAATATATTCGAATATTTTATCAAATATCGAACTCGAATATTATTGGATTCAATTATATATTGAATATTATACTAGATTCGAATTAATATATAATAAAATATATTCGAATATTTTATCGAATATCGAACTCGAATATTATTGGATTCAATTATATATTGAATATTATACTAGATTCGAATTCGAATTTGAATCTCAAATTTTGAATTGTTTGATAAAGGTTTAATTCATTAACAACCTTAGTTGTAAGATAAAATGTATTAATTACAGTGATGTAATGTGTTGATGTGATTTAAGGCTGTGAATGGTTGTGAAATTGTTTTTAGGCATGTTTGAGAAATTTATTTGAGATAAAGAAATTGTTGTATAAGATTTGTTTTTTTTGGGTTTGTTTGGGATATTTGTATTTAAAAAATATTAATAATTATATATTATAAATTTATTAATATCAAAATTAATATTTATTAAGTTAAATATGGAACCTATTATAAATGCATTGAATTTATCCATAATTAAAGAAAAATAAATCATTTTGCCCTTTTTCAAAAAAAATTTGAACTTCTATTTTAACAAAAATATAATTCCACCTTACTCGTTTAATTACAAAATATGTGGGCTTTAATTCACTGTACTAACTTTTTTGTTTTTCACCATCTAACATATTTTCAAATTAATTAATAGTCAATTTTATAAAACAAAAAATTTATGTCAATTTATTAATTACTAATAAAAAATTTCAAATATGAAATTTATTTAAATAATTAATAAATTCAGGATGTTTTTCTATTTAATTACAAATAATTACAAATAAATAATTTGATAAAAAAATTTATGTATTATAAATAAATTCTCCAAAAGGGAGAGCGAAAACATATTAATAATTTAATAGTATTTTTAACTTAATTACTAAAAATTATGAATAAACAAATTTATTTTGGACAAAATAATTATTTTGTAATTAATTTGGTTGGATAAAGAAAGAAAACTTTAATAGTAGGGCTCTTAGGCAACCTTATCCATTACCCAAAAGATTGACTTTTGAATCTCAAACCAAGCACAAGCTTGCCCCAAAAATGTGTTTCAAAGACCAAAAAATGGGGGCCCATAGGCAAGCACAGCCTAATAAACTCGGTTTGCTAAGAACTCAGTCAATATAAATACAACAATCATAGCCGAAAAGGCATCACAAGACATATTAATTAACCAGAGCACTATCTTAAGGCAAGTGCAAGTGTGTTCTTAAAGCAGGAACCCACAATTTAACTATTTTTTGAGAGACCTTCAGATTCTAATTTGGCAACATCAAAGTTAATGCTATTATGCAATAACTATATATTTTCTATGCCCTTTCAATCCTATGCGGGTAGAATATGAGACTTATGGTGAAAGACGACAATGTTTATGTGGATAACGTGCTTACAATGTGTGAATTTCAAGTGCAGAAACTCGCCCCTTCTAAGGAGAGCCAGAGGCCAGTTTATCCATTTGCAGCAATAGTTGGACAAGATGAGATGAAACTATGTCTACTCTTGAATGTGATCGACCCAAAAATAGGAGGCGTGATGATAATGGGCGACAGAGGAACGGGGAAGTCTACAACTGTTAGGTCTTTGGTAGATTTACTTCCTGAAATCAAAGTAGTCACCGGCGATGTATTTAACTCAGATCCAGAGGATCCAGAAGTGCAAGGCTCAGAAGTACGAGAGAAACTTATGAGAGGTGAAGAACTCCCTGTTATATACACCAAAATAAACATGGTTGATTTGCCTTTAGGTGCAACAGAAGATAGAGTTTGTGGCACAATTGACATTGAAAAGGCCCTAACTGAAGGTGTGAAAGCATTTGAGCCTGGTCTATTGGCAAAAGCTAATAGAGGGATTCTTTATGTGGATGAAGTTAATCTTTTGGATGACCATTTAGTAGATGTTCTCTTGGATTCTGCTGCCTCAGGTTGGAACACTGTGGAAAGAGAGGGAATCTCAATTTCTCACCCGGCTAGGTTTATACTCATCGGCTCTGGCAATCCGGAAGAAGGAGAACTTCGGCCACAGCTTCTTGATCGGTTTGGAATGCATGCACAAGTTGGAACAGTTAAAGATGCTGAGCTACGGGTGAAGATCGTTGAGGAGAGAGCACGGTTTGATAGAAATCCTAAAGAATTCCGGGATTCTTACGAGGCCGAGCAAGAGAAACTCCAGCAACAAATTGCTTCTGCCAGGAGTTCTCTTTCTGCTGTTACTATTGATCATGACCTTAGAGTGAAAATCTCAAAAGTATGTGCTGAGCTGAATGTTGATGGGCTGAGAGGTGATATAGTTACAAATAGGGCAGCAAGAGCCTTGGCTGCTCTTAAAGGAAGAGATAAAGTAACTGCAGAGGATATTGCCACAGTCATCCCCAACTGCTTGAGGCATCGGCTCAGGAAGGATCCTCTGGAGTCCATCGACTCAGGAGTACTTGTGATTGAGAAATTCTCTGAAGTTTTTAGCTGAGGGAGGTAAAAATTTTACATTTCATTGTCATTTTTGTTGCAGGATTGATGTAGAAATGATGCAGTTGAAGTTTTTATTGTCAAAAACTTTTGTAGAGTGATCAATTCTAGAGCTGCAAAAGAGACAGAGGGATGAAGCTATTTTTGTAGTGGGATTAACCATGATATGATCCATTTTACTAAGGATGTTCAAATTCACTAAGTTGATAAAGAGAAATATCATATGGTGTAAAGGTTTCTTTTGAGAGGCATTGATTCATGTAGCATTCCCAACCTTTTTCTCTGTTTCTTTTTCAATTTTCCACTTTGTAGTTGCATAGGATATAAATGAATCATTTCTTGTTTACATGTATCCTATGCTTTGATCAAGGAAATTATTGAAAAAGGGAAAAAAAATGCCAAAGGTGTAAATAAATATTGAAGTAAAAAATTACATTATCTGAAGCATGTAAAAAGATTTTCTAATCCTAAAACCTGCACATATAATCAGGCTATTAGGGTTTTAGGGAGGGGTCCCAACAAAAACCTTCCAATGCTCAAGTCAGCTCCAGAGATCGAAATAAATAGCCAAGACTAGGGAAATGCAGTTGAGAGAATATAGATTGCTACTTTTTGTATGGAAAATAGTGTATAGAAATATTTATTTGACATTTAACAAATAATTTTTGGATGAGATAGCTGAATCTTGAACATCCATGTGATTTTGCATCAACAATTCTTATTTATCCTCATCATACTTGGACCATTGCATCATTAGCCAACCCGTTCAAGGAAAGATGCGAATTCAACCTAGAATAATGGCACTTTTCATACTTCTTGATATTTTATTGTACTTTTTATGTTCCCATCAAATTTAAATTTGCTTTTCAATGAAATTGCATATAAAAAAGTAGGATTGAAATTAGTAAAATCAAAAATTTAATTTTGGAGCATGAGAACCACAAAAACTATAAATGTCTTAGCATGCTCTTCTAAACCATATAGAATAAATAGAACTTTGCCGCGCAAAAACTTCTTTATCCACTCAAAATATTTTCATGATAAATATAGAAAAGGAAAAGTTGTTTCTGTAATATAATCTTAATTTAATAAACTACTCAGAAAGATTTAACATTATGTTTGTGCACATGTTAATAGTGCAACTTTTGATGCAGTAGTCACATTTTGTCAAAAATACGATGGAACAAGAAATCTTGGGCATGTCTTATCAAGTATATGAGCTCGTTTACTCTAATTTCTTTTTTAATTTTTCTGTTTGGTCTTCTTCTGTAAAAATATTTTGTCAAATTTACATAGTTAAAAAATATTTTGTAAATGCTGGTCCCGTAGCTCAGTTGGTTAGAGCGTTGGTCTTATGAGCCGAAGGTCGCGGGTTCGAGCCCCGCTGGGACCAATTTTTTCAACTATTGTTCTAATCATATTAGTAGAAAAATTAAAAGCTGAGATTTTTAAAGTTGATGTCATCAATTCTAATTCAACTAGACCAAATTTTTGTAGTTGCTCTTGCTGAAATATAGTTTTAAATTTCATTGAATATATTTTTTTATTGTTACTTTGATGAAGACTACTGCTCTAATTATGTAAAACTAAAAGCTGAAAGTCGTGAGTTTGAAGTTGCATTCACAGGTGCTAACTTCATTGGACCAAATTTTTATAGTTGCTCTTACTAAATTCAATTGTAAAAAGATCACAATCTTAAGCTCCATTGAAAATACTTTTTTGTTGTTATTTTTATAATTGTTTGCATTTAATGAATTGTAGCTCCAATTTGTATTTCTATGAAAACTACCTGACACCATTGACTATTTTTCAAGTTATCTAAATTGCTTCAACTATTACAACAACTTAGACATCATATTGTTAGCCTAGCTAAACTAAGTATTTTGGGATGGAGAATCACATTTCCTCACTTTTCCTAATAAAAAAAAGTTAATAGTAAATTATTAGGATGCTATTAGGAAATGATATGAGGGATTAAGATAGCTATTAGTCTATTAAAGTGTATTGTATTGTCTAATTGAGAAGTCAAGAGCCTTTGTATAAGCTCAATTAGATCACAAATAAATCCAATAAAGGTACTCTTTCCTAGAACAACACTAATGAACTTTTAGTCTGTAGTTCCATCACATCAGCACTCAGGACAAGTTCTTTTTCTGTTGTATAACAATTTTTCAAACTTTTTTATTTCGATTCAATTAAATCAATCTCACCCAAATAATACTCTTATTTATAAATTAAAAAATCAAGAAAAGAAAAATATCCGCACAGAACTAAAATTTTGAATAGAAGAGCATTTAGCCCTTGACACTTTTACCTATTTATAGTATTACATCCTCAAAAGAAATAAAGATCATCTTTGATCTAACAATTGAGACAAATTACCTATAGTGTTCTCAAGAATATTTCTATATTTTGTATAAATTTAAACGCATCTAGAAAATAGTATAACACATTATATTAGAAAATTAAATTTGTCTTCTAATGTTTTATTAGTTGAGATATTCACGATAATAGTAACTTTTCATTTACAATTACAAGTATGTCTCTCTTTAAAACCTTTGCCACTTAATTGGCTCCTATTTAGATGCTCTTGTTTTGATTATTTTCTTAAATCTCACAAAACTGTATCTTTGCTATTCAAATACTACTTAATAAATTTTTAAATACATAAATCATGTCGAGGACATAGTATACATAGTATAATTAATTACTCCAGAACGAGATTTATGTTGTTGAGAATGTATGAAACTCTTTCAATTTTTTGAGTTTATATCAGTAATTATATATAAATAAAATAAAATAAAGGATTTAAATTCTTTACTTACCAAAAGTAAAAATAAATAAATAAATAAATAACATCCACTAACTGCATTTATAATTTGTACAAATTGCATTCTTTATGTTTTCTACAATACACTCTCCCACACCTTCCATTTTTCAACTCCAAAAATTCGTCTCATTTACTCCGCTCTTACATTGTGTCTGCAGTTAACGTTATAAAGGCATTCTGTTTCGCAGGCTGCTCCATCTGTCAGCTATTACACAATCAAAGATTTTCTGTCTCGCAGGCACTGTATACGCTCACCATATTTTCTACTCCAACACTGCTGCTTTCGTACCCAATGTGCTTTTTTTGCCTTCAGTTGCAACCCTCTTTAAGTTTCTCATTCCACAATTTATAGTTTGAATACCTGTCTTGTTGTTCGTAATAAATAATCTATTTTATTTTTTATTTCATTTCACGATTTTATGACTATTGTTCAAAAAATCGAACTATTTATTGAATTGAAAAACTTATTGATTCACGGTTTATTGATTTAACTGTTGGTTAGATCATAATTGAACCGTAACGTCATAATTACATAATATATATTTATATTATATGTTATTTAAAAATGCCAAAATATAACAAATAAAGAGCTGAAATGATATTGTCTATCTTCACAATCTAAATTTCATAATTCATATTATAAATTATCACCATAATTTAAATATCTCACATCTTAAAGTCTAAAGCAAGGCTTTTTTTCTTGCATACAATTTTTTTTTAACTTTTAAATAGTTTATGGAGGTGTACTTTAGCCTCAAAACTTTGAACTTAGACCAAAAATTTTTTTTTTAAATATTAATTTCGTTATAAATTAAATGAAAAAAAAACAGTTTAGTTCAATTAAATCGTAAGCAGTTCACTGATTCAAACGGTCCAACCATTGGTCTGAACAGTTTTAGCAAAATAGAGCATTTTTTCCTTATTTTTTGATTTTATGAGTAAAATAGACCAGTTTGCCAATCGGTCGACAATTTGACCAGTCAGTTTGGTCCAATTTTTTAAACCATGTATATGACATATATATTAAATATTTTCTTACAAAATAATTAATTGAGAAATAGATACACTTGACATAAACACAGCCAATGAAATATAATAGAGAATTAAATAGAGGATCTTATGTTATTTTTTTCACTTTTTCACCTACAATTTTGAGGGCTCAGATGCCTTATTTATGATATATAGGAATTGCAAAATTTGTAAGGCACAAAGATTAACTTCTAGTTAAGTTAGCTAACTCATCATCAAGATCATAAGTTACATAATTAATTATGTCAAGCTTAAAAATCATAATCATGTCATTTGAGGTTAGTATTATTCACTCGTGCAATCTTCAATGTAATTGCCGTGTTCTTTATATTTCCAACATCCAACTTTGCATTTTCAACTTAAAAAATAAAAAAGGTAGGCGAAGAGTGTTTTTCTATCTATTTTTGTTTTTATAGCCTCGTAAGAAATACTTCTAGTCTAGTGTCTCGTAGCTCAGTGGTATTAAATCTCTCATATTCTGTGGAAGGCCTCATGTTCGACTCAAATGGGTATCTTTGTATGCACCTTATATGTGCCTTTTGATTATGGTTTGATGAAATTTTGTACTTCCATCTTCTTTAATTTGATATTTGTATTCTATTGATTTGTTGAAAGACTGATTTTGATTTGATAATTGAATCTATAAACTTGTTGTAAAAGGTATCCTCTCTTTAAAAAAAATACGTATGACTTTTTAATAAATTATTTATAAACTATATTAGATAATTTTATCTTCATTAATTTTTTTTTCTAATTCGATTATAGATCTTAATTTCATCTGTATTAATTTGACTACAAATCCTTTTTTTATCTTTATTTATAGCACGCACATGCATCAAAACTTTATTAGGGTTCGAACTCTCAACCTCTCATATTATATGAAAAACTTACACCACTAGATTACAAGCCACCCAACGTCGACATACATGTTTACTTGTTCACGTATGTTGAAATGCCATTCGAAATAAAAAAAACAATTAAAATAATTTCTTTGCACAATGTTTAGAAATAATTACTTAGTAGAAAAAAAATATTAGTCCGTCCAAAACCCTCATGTAGATAAAGGTACTGCCATAGTCAATTGGAGCTGATTCGTCCATAAGATTAGCTTACTTGTACTTCTCTGTTGCAGTTATGCATAAAAATTTTCACTTAGATTAATAATGGATCCCAATGGCTACTAACTAAAGTCTGGCTCTATAATTATTATCTATGAATAAAATAACTTAAATAAGTAAATACAGTTGGCTCCATTTGTTCTGGAATTGTTATAAATGGAGCCAATAATTGCATCTCTTTTTCACTCCGGTTAACATGTTTGCTCGTTTCCAATCTTCACATCATCACATGGGAGAGCCAATACTATTTTGTAAAACATAACGGTAATATTTGTTTATAAATTATGTGTTTTAAATTATATATTTTAAGAAAATAAATTTTGAAAGTGGAGTTGGAAAATATGAAATTTGTATTGGAGAATGTAATGTATGTTTGTTTATGATTTAAGAATAGTAAGAAAATTATTTTAGAAAAATTCAGTACGTTTGTTTATATTTTGGAGGGAGACAAATTTTACTGTAGCAATCAAATCAATATTTTTTTTGGGGGGGTTTTAAGGATGTAAATGAATTTTAGTTGTATTTTTTATTATGATATAATAATAAAATATTGTGATATGTAAATGTATATATATGTAATAATAATGATTGTAATGTAAAAAATATAAAAAATTTTATTATTTTTCAATTAAATTGCAAGAATAATTTGATCATTTTATGAACTATTTTATAAAAAAAAAAAAAGGAAAAAAGAAGGCATATGTTTGGTTACATTCTCCCAAAACAAAATCCAAAATGTTTTATATAGTTTATTTGTATAAATACCTAAACAAATTTTGAATTACTAAATGAAAATATAATGATGTTATACTATGCAATTATATCATATAAAATGCATCTCACTCCTAAATATGAGAAATATCTTGTCACTTGAGTCATACTACGAAAAATTATAACTGAAATTGTTTATTAATTGGCATTAAACTGCGTGTATCTAAAACACTTTTTATTAAGATCAATGCAACTATTTGTGAACTCAGGGTGATCGCATGATAACTCAAGCAATTATTAAGAATAATGAACATTACTAAAAAATTTAGGTGTTCATTATCAAAAAATTAGAAACATAACAGATTACCTAGGTATTTTCGTGCTAGGAATTCTCCATGGGACAAATAACAGATATAAAAATAAAAATGAAAATCAACTATGGATTGGTTGTAGCAAAAGTTAGATATAAGAGCATCGATTTCGAATTCAATTAAATTAATTTCATAACTAAAGTTATAAAATTGTAACATCAGCTTCAAATTGATCAAGCTGATGTCTTAATCTTTTGTAATAAATCAATGAGGCATACAACAAACTTTTAAAATAAAAATACATGAAATTCATATAAAATTTTATCATCTACGTACTAATAATTCATAACTCATTTAAATATATATATATATTCAAATGGATGATACCATGAGGATGTTGTTAATTATGTTTGGTAGACATATATACGAAATCATAAATTGGTCCACTAAAAGGGAAAACAAAATTAAAAGGAAAAAGAAGCTGACAACTCATAAGCTTTAAAGGCTTATAGAAACATGCTACCCTGATTCTCCCAATATGGCTATCAGTGCCACCCATCCAAGAGAGTAGCCATAGCTGTGGCTGCCTATAATTGCCAGTTGTTGCTCTTGCTGTTTTAATATCTAACTCCAAAACACATCAGACACCATGTTTTTTAACAAGATTTGCTAAAGCCAAGGTTGTTTCTGATATTTTAAGGCTGCCTTTTTTTATCTTGCAAAAGTATCACATGCAAGGAAAGGTTCTTTTGTATTTAATCATTGATGGGTGAAAAAGACGAACAAAACCCAATTATCCTCTCGTTTCAAACTCCATCTTTTTGACTCGCTTTAAGCAGATTAGTTATGAGGGTCGAAAACATTTTGTGGTGTGTAACACTGTACCATGTGAAAAAGATAGAATATGAGTGGTCATTTTTCAAGAAAGACAGTTGGGATTGTGAATGGAAAACTTGTTTGGCTGTTTACTCGCCATTAATTGAGATGCATAAGGTACAAAATACCAATTGCTTCATAATTATCAGATATTTCCAAGCATATCCGCTTTCCTATTTTGAGTCATATATAACCTCACATCACCAGACCCAAAATTGAACTAGATTGAAGCAAGAGCAACTCGATGAGGACATATGGCACCATCTTGACCCTATAACTAAAATAGACTCTACGAATCAACCTTAACGGGATCTTATAAATATCTCCAACAATGCGGTGAAAGAGACAAGCTCATTTCTTGCCATCCCATTGCATTTTGCTTAGCATTATTTGATCTCTCAATTTCTTTCTGATTTAACCATTTTTATCGCAATCTGTAATCGATCCCAACCTCATTTCAATTTCAAGTTTGACCCAACAAATAACTTCAATATGTTCAGTCATGAATATTTCATTTTCTAGAGTTGAGAAATAGGCTAGTCCAAACTATCCGTTAACGACCCCCTAATATTGCAATTATTTTTTTGTTTGCTCGTGTCTATGCCCGGAAAACAGAAAAATATTACCTCAATATGAAGATTAACAATAATAAAACTGCACTTCCACACTCTTTGCGGGTTTTTCTTGGTTCTTGATATAGTTTCAAGTTCTTGCTCTCAGCTCTCAAGCAATGATACCAAATTTCTCATAGAATTCTCCAAAGAAATAACAGGACAAGAATTTAATACTCACAAACTTTAACATACGCAAATTTGGACAAAGTCCTCAAAATCGAACATACATTGCTCCTTGCCATTCTTGCGCTTAGTCCAAGCTCCTGCACTTGTTGAATCCACTCAAAATTCCACCTGAAAATGCAAAAGTACATAAAAACTTTATATCAGTAACGACCAAATTTCTTCAATAGATTAATTACCGCGAGCTTATACTAATTAAAGCTGCATGCAGAAAGAAAACCGTGTGGTGGAGCTAATCTTGGTAATGCAGAAAAGGAGCCGTGGGGGATGGCCTGCTGAAAACTGGCTTCGTATCCTTTCCATCCTCTTTCAGAGTTGCACCAGCTGTAATATTCGACAATTCGTTGGAAAAGTTAAACCCTGACAAATGGGTGCTGATTGGAGAATAGTTAATAGTACTGGACTGAAGGGGTTCCCTTTGAGAAAACATCTGGCTATGGCCTAAAACCGGCTGCACCGGAAAATGGATCGCCGGAGAGTTGACAGAGGAGTAAGCTCCTCCTCCTCCTCTTGCATTATCAGAAGCTAAATTTTTTTGCAATTTAGCCATTTCCCAGTTTGTATTCAATATCTGAGAAGTGGTAGCTAAGACAGGGGAAAATCCCTGTTGATAACTAGGATAAATCATTGCCTCCTCCGGGCCTTCACTTCTGGTTCTTAATGGGTCGAAATCATAACCCGGCGCAGCTCCATCAACAAAGAAACTAAAACAATCTTCGAAATGCTCGTTTTTCTGAGTCATCCCCAGTTCAGAAATCAAAAACCGGCCAGTTTCCTCTTGCATTTGCTTAACTTTTCCATTCGGAGGCCTGTGATTTTCTGCGCTGCTGAAGGGTGGATGCTCGTCCAGAGCATCAATGGCGGCTTTAGCTTCCTTTATTAGCCAATCAATGGCTTTACTCGGGCGATCATATCCGAGCCGATCTTGCACATCATAGAACTGAATCGCGGTTCTTGGCGACAGCCTAACCCGCCTGTCCTTCGGCCCCCTGGCGGTGCAGACTTTGCTGTGTCTATCTTTTCTGCCGGTGGAGTAGACTATCCGGCCGCCATGGACTTCGATTATCTCTGATTTTCTTTGCTTTGCTTTCGATTTTGGCACTGATGATATATTCAAATTCTCTTGCATTTCTCTCTCATAATTGATCTTCTTGGGATTCTGGGGAAAATCTTGCACCTGTCCAAAATGCTGGTAGTGGTAGCTATAGAATGTCTCTTGGCCAAGTTCCTTGATTACTGCATCTTTACTTTTGCCATTGTCACCATCTTCTTCTGGTTGATCTTCTTCATCGGAAGGTGCCTGGAATTGTTTGCTAGGAGGATACATGTTTTAAAGTATGGATTCTTTTTTGTTATCCTTGATGTTGTTGTAGTTGTTATTCAGCCTCTCTACTAACTTTTTCACTAGTTACCTTTAGCTCCTGGAGGGCTTTATTACTATTGCCCCTTTTGGGCCCTCAAAACTGTAGCTAAGGAGCCAATAAACTGCTATGTTGACGTCAAAACACTATGGATCTACTATTAATGTGCCATAATCCTCATTATCTTGTGTAAATAAGAATTTTCCAAGTTACCTTTGCAGTACTTGTGTCAACTTCATGATACAAAAGTGGAAAAAATCCAAATATGAATGAATGGTTGGTATATTACTGCGTGAAGGTGAGGATCAGAAGATTATACTATTACAGATTAATTTTATTCATCATCAAACGTGAAAAATTAATTACATCAAGGCACTTGTCCCGTGGGCATGCAATTTTGGTGAAAAGCTTTTAATAGAGAATAAAATCATATATTTTTGTAAATTTAGTCGAATAGCTTGAAAACAGTAGCACAAGTTCTGTTTCGATCCAACAAATACGTCAATAATAATGACTAAATTTGTTGTAATGTAAAATACAAAAAATTCAATAATATCAAAATATTGTTTTGTCGACATTAATTAATAAAGAATTTTGATCTAAAAAGTGCCTTTTATATCCTTGACTTGCAACATTAATATATTACAATATCATCATAACTCTTCGTGGCACATTCTTTTGGTTCTTTCTTATTTTGATCAGAGCACACATCCTCTGGTCAAAGGGATAAAATCCATAAGACACAGGGTGAAAATGCTTGACCACAGATCATGTGAACAGAAGATTTGGGCTGTTGATACAGAATCGTATATTTTCCATCTCAGTAGTTAATGGTACCAGAAACCCATTGCGATGCATGCATGTTAACACTGTTGAAAATCTAAGCTCTGTTCACTCTATATAATTATCAATCTACTGTCTCCGTACCATTCATATCTCGTCAAGCAGGAAAAACGGGCCGACTGATTTCACTGTGCACGTTGGGGTTCGCATTTTCACTGTTTCAATTTCCGTGGCATACTGCTGCTCGGCTTAATAATCTCATCCAAAATACAGATGTTTCGATATCATCCACAGAAGTACTTTTAACTGCTGGTCTATGTGTCGATGATGCATGAGGATGGTGAGAGCCATGCTGTAAAACAATATTTTTTAGGGATAATTACTCAACAAGACAGCTCCTCTGTCAATCATAGTCATCATTCATCAAACACTGTAAGAGAACAAGGCTTCGAATGAAAAATATCTTTAGTTGTATTCCCCTGAATTAAGCAACGGAAACTTTGTTGGTAAAATTCCGTTGCAAATATCGGCAAATGGATAATTTTCTACCAAAAGTTAAAGATATTTATAGCACATGCTAAGAGTTTATTAAATTTGAATTCTCGATCTCATACTTTATACATGAAAATAATATTGATACGAAACAAAATTAGCACCAATAAAAGAAATATGTTCAGAAAATTACTCTAATACTCTGTTATTTGAAAAAAATGATCACATATCTGTTTTGTATTACATTATGGTTTAAACACGTAAAGGAACCCCACTTTTTGGGTTTAACTACCCCATATTCCTATTATCTAGCCAATTACTCATCATAATCTATGCAAAGACACACTTTACTGTCACGTATATACTGATTCTTAATCATTCCGATAATTCTAAGCACTCTTTTATGCATCCTCACCTCAATGTTCTACTCGTTGAACTGAGTTTCGAATTGGCAACAAGACATAGCTCAGACCCTCTTTCTTAACTACAACACTAGATCATCTTTGCAATTCTATCTACTTATCAAGACTAACATGAATCATCTCTATAGCTTGGACTCTTTCACACCTAACTTCAGTGAGGATCATCTCTACCAGCTCGGACTCTTTTTCTTGCATGCTAGATAAGAAGGTATAGATATTCATTAAGTCATCCGGATTACAAGTCAACTCATGATATGGATGGATTAGGAAGGCATCATCAAATATGATTGCAATAAAAGCCCTCCAAATAGGGTACTGCATATTTAGCCCCTTTTACTATGCCTTTGCCAAGAGGAAACTTTATGAATGTACTCATGCAAGTTGTAAATTGTTTTTTCTATATAGATATATATCTTTATTTCAATTAGAATATTTGTATAACATCAATTCAACACCATTTTATAAATAATTCAATCACAGTAGATATAAATAACTTTATTATGTTACTATTTTCTTACCTGTTACCAACTTGTATTCAATTTTTCGAATTTATATCATATTAAATATTAAAAAAATATTTGACAAATAACAAATATCCTATTCTTGTTTGTGATTTCAAGTCTAAAACTCGAACACAATACCCGGATATCCAGAGAACATTTGTCGGTACCCGGATCAAAAAATATATATTTGAATGAGTGTCGTGTTATGATATCAACACGCTTCATAAAGTACAATAAGAAGAACCCTTCTCAATTAGTCGTTGCTGCATGCGTTCATGCCCACGGTACTCATTTCTTTTCCCTACTTCCTCGGTAGTGGAAAAGGGCTTTCTAGTTTCTATTCCTTTTACTTTTACCCTTAAAAAATAAAATTTTCTTATAAAATTCCACAAAGTAGGATTTATCTCTAATTATGTATAATATATAATAATATAAAAATTAGAGCAATATATCACTAATTATCAGTAATTGATAACTTAAATATTATAAATTTTATCATTAACCCCAAGGAAATAGAGAGACACATAAATATGTATGTGCATACATTCAAATATAATTTACCTCTTATTAGGGCTACCTAAAATTCGATTTTCGTCAGTTTATTTATGGACTCCAATAGATTGGGTGGTTCTATGTTGACTCTATGGGAGAGAACGAAGAAAGTCAAATTTGAATCATCGCCAAGAGGAATTCAGATGAAATTTAATCCTTACGTTACTAGTAAAGAGGTTGAATAAATATTAATAGCAGAAAAGTAATAAGATAATTGTAATGAACATATTTTATCACCTTATAGATGGGGTATTTATAGAATACCGATAAATGAATTTATATAAATTATCTGTATGAGATTAATGTCTTGTCACATATAATAACCATACAACTATTATAATAGATTACATTGAATGCTGATTCGACTCAAATAAAAAAAATATAAATCATGAAGTGTGTGAGATTTTATTCAATATTTGCTGATTTACCATGTCAAGTGCAATATTTGTATGCATAATTTATGAACATACCATAGATTGTCCCCTAAAAGTCACATAATATGTATAGTGTGAATGTTGTTGAGTGTGCAAAATGACGTACGATATTTGCATAAGAGAAACGAACAATAAGTACAGGCAGTGGGTGTCGCAATTGAAGCGTGATCTACCATGTGGGGCGGAACCCACCTGCCATGATTAGCCCGTGAAGTCTGGTGTTTTACCTTTTCTGGTAACAGATTTCTATTATTTTTGTTATGTTTTAGGATGTCTAAAATTAGGCCGTATTCCTTTACATAGAAATTTTTAAAGTAAATTATCCTTTTAATTTATTAGCCAAAAGTCCAATGACTTATAATTTAAT
>JACGDI010005819.1:296309-322576 GCA_014898725.1 Jacaranda copaia
ATATAAGATATAGATTTTATTTTAATAACTTTATTAGTATTATATATATAAGAGTATTAATTTAATGAAAAATATTAAATTTTGAATTCAAATTTTTAACAGATCGAATTACTTAATTTCATATCCGATCTACTTATTTTAAATTTTAAATATTTATAATCGAATATAATCCATCAGATATTTTAATCGAATAAAAATTTTAAAATTCGAATCAAATTCAAATTAAATTTGAATTAAAATTCAATATATTGACAGTCCTATAATTATGACAATTACATATTTCAATTATTGGTCCAATATCAAGATGGGCTGGGCCACCCTTACATGAAAACTCTTCCTTGAAGCCCTGTGGAAAGGCTAATTGCAGACGGCCCATATCGGGGCCCAAAATAAAAAATCCCGTCCCTAAAAAGTTAGGTGGAATTAGTTGGAAAATTTATTATTTAATTTCATAATTTTCCACACGCATTTAACTTGCAGGCGAGCGGCTCTCGTTTTCTTACCAAAAAAATCGAAAATCCAACTGCCATGAATTCCGGCAGCTTTGGAAGTTTAGAAAACCTGGTCAGATTAGCCCAGCGCCTCCGCCTGGATAAGAGCATTCACAATTGTGACATTTCTGATGACAGAAACAACGTTAAAGGTTCTATAATTCAAGATTCTGCCGTTGAATTGGTTCCTAAAGAAGGAAACAAACCCACTAGAGCTGCGGTTTTGATCTGTTTGTTTGAAGATGAAAAGGGTGATCTGCACGTAATTCTTACCAAAAGATCGTCAACAATGTCTTCTCACTCTGGTACCATGTTATATTAGTGCTACAGTTATTGTTAATTGGAGTTGAATGCCTTTGTCTAGATGGAGATTACATATGTTTTGGGATCATATTTTCAGGCGAAGTTGCTTTGCCTGGAGGGATGAGGGAAGAGGGTGATGCCGATGATGCGGAGACAGCGTTGAGGGAGGCTGAGGAGGAAATTGGATTGGACCCTTCTATTGTGGATATTTTAACTGTTCTTGAACCCTTCCACACTAGGGTAATCGTCTTTTGATTCGCTTCTGTCTTAAACTCCTGTTTTTTTAACATGATTTGCTACCTGAAATCTCTCTCTTTTTCTTTTGGCATATGTTTTTCTTGATTTGCATTTTTTTTAAATGATTGTGATACAAAAGGAAACAAGATCTCTGAGAATTTTGATGATTTTGCACCCTGAGATCTAGAATGTTTCAGTTTCTTTGCAGAGAAATATTACTGTAATTCCAGTAATAGGAATAATTTGGGACAAGCGGGACTTCAACCCAGTCCTAAATGCTTCTGAGGTGGAGTCAATATTTGATGCTCCCTTAGAAATGTTTCTCAAGGTTGGTTTGTCTAGCTGAGTTCTTGCCCATGCCTTTTCCTCATGACTCATCTTTAGTGCTGCAAGTCATATTAACATTTGTTGGGATGTTCAGGATGAAAATCGAAGACAAGAGGAACGAGAATGGAGGGGGTATAAATATTTACTCCATTTCTTTGATTACCAGGCTGAGAGTATGTCCTATGTAATATGGGCACTTACTGCTGGAATTTTAATCAAGGCTGCATCAGTTGTATACCAACGGCCCCCTGATTTTGAGGAGCGTAGGCCTGAATTCTGGAGTGGAAATAGCCAATGAAGATATTGGTACAACTATTCTAAGCCCACATTTCATTTTCTGCTGTAGAATTATTTGAAACTTCGATGCAAGAACACAAGTATACTGTTACAGAGATTTGGATTGTGCTTAACTATTTCCATTTCATTAGGATATTCAGATAAACAATATGTATTAGGCAACATGGGAACATTAGAAAACAGCAGTAATACTGGAAATAAAAATCATTGGATGACAAAGCTTTTTGTTAGGTGAATATCCGAAGTATACAATCCACTATGGAATAGTATCATGATGGCCTTTTAAGACCATCCAAAAACAGAGGTAAGAACATAGACTGACGCTAGAGAAATTGGGTATAGTAGCAGAGCAAGATAACCCGTCCAGCGAGGAAATGTGGTGCAGAAGCTTGTAAATATACTCATAAGGATGCAGATTATCAGAACTACCAGAACTTCTGCAGAGACATCCGATGTCAAATTGCGGGCATATACTGGCGCAAGGAACACTATTAAACCTATAAGATTGTTCATGTATACGCCACCATATAGCTGTTCAATGGAAAAGGAAAGATCTCAATCACCTAGTGCATCACATGAATAGATGTACGGTGAAAGCAAAAGCTAGATAGATTATTTAAAGGATGCAGAAATTTTGATTACGCGGTAGTTTGAGAAGTTATAAGTGAATGCATGAAAAAACTGTTAAAGATGCGTGCCTTTACAGTTTATATAAAACAAGTAAATGTGGAACATTTTGTGACTTTTTAAGGATAATCATAAAGACCAGATCCTTTGCCAGATATAGAGACCTACTCCTTTCTAGAAATTGACCTGCTGGTAGGGGTTTTATTCTTTAGAAAAGACATCTCGAAAGGAGGGTGAGAGAGAGTTATACCCAGTCCTCATTCCACTCGATTCATCATGGAACAACCAGGTACCGGTGTAGAGAATGACAACTATGTGTCTCTTTCCATGTCCATCAATTGGATTGGCTACGATGGTACCTGATTTTGCTTCCGGTTAAGGAAGCTGGGGACATAACGCTTGGATATAGAATCCTTTTTCCTCTCAAAATGTTTTTGTCCCAAGGACTAAATTTACCCGCTAGAGCGTGCGGACAGGATAATACTTTGAAGTAGTTGCACTTTTATGTTTGACAGTGGAATTGATTGTTATAGATACCTTATGTTTATGTTGTGGAAAGAAGGTTTTAGCCAATAGTTTGGTGTAAATTATCTAAAATATGTAAACTAGGAGGGGAATATACCGCCGAAAGTGTCAAAGAAATGGAATTCTGAGTCTTCTGTCTGGCTGAAGTAATTGACTGAATTGCAACTCCATAGTTCATTGCAATGGGTATAGCCAAGTAGGACACGCCGAAGGAAGACAAATTTGCAGCTTGAGCAAAATCTATGACGGTTCTGATCAAAGGCTCTGCAAGTGCACATAACATCACAGTCCCAACTGTCAAGTAGAAAGCAGCCGTCAAATAATTCGACCAAGAATTGCTAGCTGTTTGGCTTGTGCTTGTTCCCTGCGGGGCTTGACTGGTATTCTGCATTTTTTGGCTTTATATCATTAGAGTACTATAGTTATACATTCCATTAAACCGAACATATGCTTGTTTTGATGACTCTGTTTACCTGAGAATTGCTACCTCCACTCTTTGTGATTTGTGCTGGAGTCTGATTGGATATATCAGAAACTAATTTGGCCATGCCTTTGGTGAATTCATCCTGATCTATACGACCATCACCGGAGGTGTCCAACGATGCCAGTATGTTTTCTACATCTCGGTCTGTGGCTGTGTCATCGTTACCCATCTTTACTCCTAAGAGCCAAACTCTGAGTTCTGCTGCTGATAAGGATGCATCATTGTTCTTATTGATTTTATTATACAGCCTGTTGAGTAGTGCAAATGAGTAAAGAATATTCATTAGCCATGAAATATTTGCAGAATTTCAGGAAAAAAATAATAAGATCTTGGAAAGATGGAAAAAGAAAATGGTTAACTTGTTCAGCTTCTTATTCGCAAGAATGGCATTCTCTTCCCCTTCCTACGAACATATCGATCGCAAATTCAAGTCTTATATGGGGTAATTGAAAAATTAGTTATGATCCTCTTTTTTGAGAAATTATTTCAGAAAACATTAGTTTTAAGAAGTGTATTTAGCTGGAAACTAGATTGAAGTGGATGGTTAATTTGATATTAAATATTAAATTACTCTGTAAAGACAAATGCTTAAGTGGGAGTTTAGTTAAACTTATTTCAAAGATCTCATAAGTTCTAAAAACATCTTGCTATATTTTTCAAAGAAGCTGTAACTTGAAATGTTTGGATGAATTAAGATTTTGAAACTTATAAAGTATAAATAATGATAATTTTATAATTAATATAATTAAAAATACAAGTATTCTTTAAAATCTTAATAATAAGCTGAGAACTCTTTACGTTTTTAAGAAGAGCTAATGAGATACTATTATCTCATTGTATGAGCTTATAATTATGTTATTTTATAAGTTTTTGAATATTTTATAAAATATTTTGAGATGCTTATAAGTTTGGTTAAATGCCCTTTAAATACTACGAGAAAGCATAAAGAAGAACCCACTCCTGTATTTTTTGAGCATCAGGCCTGCCATTTCTTGATATAAGTCTCAGCAGCTTGTCTTTGGCATATTTACTCATCAAATACTCAAATCTTCGGTTATGTATCCATGGCTGGAATGTCTGCATGACAACAGTGTTCAAATTAGTGAAAAAGTGGGGAGGAACAACTCAAACTATACAGGAAAAATAAATACTTGATGCCCCTGAAACTATCTTATTACCTGATAGAACATGTAGCCTAACAGCAAAACAATTGTGATAATCAGAGCAATAAGAATAATAACTCTTCTCGCTGATGGGGAATCAAAAAATTTTGCAAGCTCAAGAACGACAAAGGGGACCAACGTTATTAAAATTATGCGCGCAGTATAGCTGGTTTCAACATCCGTAACGACCCCATAGCCTGGTCAAGGAGAGGAATAAGCTGTTAAAGAGATATTGTACTTCTTTTTTCTTTTTTTGAGGTTAATTTTATTAAGGGAGAAAGAATCAGTAGCACCTTTAAGAGTGGTTTTTTTCTGGTTTCCAGAATTATCAGTAGGCGTAGCCTCTGAGAGATCGTAGCTTCCCAGAACAACAGAACTGCCCCATATCACTGTGAGAATCATAACTGTTGTTCCTGCTACGAGTCCCATCCCCAATGTGGCCCTCTGTTGAGCTGCAGCGTTGCTTCCCGAAAGTGCAGATACTGGATTACAAGTAACGTGAGATTGAAACGGACATGGTTTTTGGCTAACTTATCTTATCCAATCTAGTTCAGCAAAATAAGCGCACCAAAGAAAAAGAGATGAAACTAATAATGATGAATTCTGTAAATTGAAGATGGAAGAACATACCAAGAACCAAGATAATTTGTGGGATTGTGCCAAGGAACTGAAACAAGCTGGCTCCAACAACCCCTGGTCCAATAATTTGGAAGAACAGGTTGGAGCCGTTGGCCACATACTGCCCTCCGAGAGAAAGCAAGATCTCGTACACCACAATCAGAAACAGCAGACCCCAAATATTGGTGGAGCACGGCAAGAACCCATATATCGGCTCGCACGTCACCGTCGACTCCGACAGACGGCCCCATTCAAGAAAAGATGGGCTGCTCCAATTAGAATCCACCCCATCAGAAACCGGGTTCAAATTCTTCTCCCTGATCGAACGGCTATATGCTAGATTACTCACCAGGAGAAGAAGCAAAGAAATGATGGCAATTTTTTTCATATTATTGGCTATGATATTTAATATAGTAGTATATGGGGCAACGCACCAATTTGTAGAGAGATATATATAGAAAGGAATTAGCTAGCAAAAGAATGCATGTGCTTCGTGGAGTTTTCTATGCGTAGACTTGAACAGGAACCCTCCATGGTACATTCATTATTCTTGGTATAAAAACAAACAAGTTGGCCCTTGGTAGGTTTGATTTAACTTTTATTTCCCCAATTAGCCGCCTGACTGAAATAAGCACTGAACATGCTTAAATTTTTTATTATTGTTATCATTAATATCTATAATTATTATTAATTATAATCAAATTTATCGACAAATATGAGGGCCACTTGTCTCAAAGTATTGTCCTTCTCTATATCTTTGGTGAATAATTTTCTCCTAAAAAGGCACCCAAAATAGTGTCGCATTCCCATATCAATTAAGTATATGTGTAGTGATCTCTTTATATGACATTAGACAATTCTCACATTTCAAATTAATTTTTAGGATGAGTTAGATTCTACAACTCAAGGTCCTTTTTTTAATATGGTTCTAGAACCATACATTTTTTATATTGGGTTACCCAATATTCTCGGACTATTCATTTCATATTATTCCACGCATATTCATTCCTGAGCATGCATAAGATTAAGTGCATTTGTAGTGATCTCTTTATATGGGGCCTTGGACAATATTCACCATGAGAACTAGTTTGGGGGTTAATAAGATCAAGGTCCACTTTTTAATAAATAACCAAAAAGAGGGCCTTAGCACCTCGAATTTGAAATCAAACCGAATACAATCAATTATTGTTTTCAAAGAAGGATCGGTGACGCGAGTTAAGAATATACAAAGCTACTCAATGGGAAGAAATGAAGCTTATTTTCACCTAACCCACCAAAACCGATGCTAAAACCTATCTTATTGTTTAATATATAATCAAGTTGCTAATACTAAATTAGGGTATATTCAAGAACAGCCATGGTCATATATAGAATGAGATTTTTGGCTATCGGCTGATGTTAGCAGTACTTATATATATACACGGCACCGCCACCAAATTGTTGTGCAAATTTCAGACTATATCTTCAACGTTGCATACTCCCGAAAATGATTAATCGACTGCTATTCAAAATGATTGCCGTTCATACAACGGTTTATTAATCAATGCAAATATACCACAAACTATGTTTTGTTGGATGTACCCTGGAAAATTGAGGAAAGCATAGGGCCCATTTGGTTTTATTTTCATTTCAATTTTTATTTTCATCATTTTTAAAATGTTAGAAAGTAGTTAGTGGAAATAAGTTGGAAATGAGTTTGTATTTAGATAAATTGTTAGAAAAGTAATGATTATATTAGTTTTAGTAGGTTGTAGGTGGAGAAAAATAGAAATAATAAAATAAAAAGATAAGATATATGGATTATTAGGGAATATATTTTGAAAATAAAGATGAAAATGACAATAATGTTGAGTGAAAATGCATAACAAGGGATGCATTTTATTTTTGAAATAGTAAAAAATATGAAAAAGAGTTTTGAAAATAAAACCAAATGGACCAATAACAACCCAATGTTATTAAATGGGATTATGCATTATATTTCATATTTCATCTTCTTTTTCAAATATATTAAATGTACCTAATTTTCAATTAATTATTTTTAAAAAGAAATACATAACAGTTTTGACTTATATTCATGAAATAAAATACAAAATATAATAGAGAATTCAAATTGCCTTGAAAAACCCAGAATTAATTTTTCTTGGAGGAGCAAGAAAAAAAAAAAAGTGGAATTTAGACAGACTTGTCTACCACATACCAAACTCATACTCATTTGGAGTAAAGTTGTCCAAACTTATTGGAATAAATCGAAATAAAAGAGATGGAGGCAGAGAATTAATTACTGGAGCAAAAATGAGCATATAATGCAGATGCGAATTAATTTCAGGAAATTTATCTTACGACACCGAACATAAAGGAAAATCCTAACGTAGTTTGAATTTGATTGAACTAAAATCCAATACAATTCATGTCCAGTTCATTAGAAGTCATAATTCTTGATAACCCGATCTATCGCTGGACGCAGGGCATCGAAGAGATACTTGTAGGTTGCCTGAGTTGGATGAACCGAATCAAAGAACACATATTTGGAGGGATTAGCGCAGACAGGCGAAAATGAATTACACAAAAATGTTGTTTCGGCTAATCCACTCCCACAGCAACCTAAATTCACTTTGTCAAACCCTGCAAAATTAATATTAGAACAATTCAGAAAGTTTTTGCGATATAGTTTTATAAAATTGATGTTAAAAAATGAACTTTGAGCTTAATGTAAACTAAAAAATTAGCTTTAGAGGTGAGAATTGCCGAAAATCGTATATAGAGACCGCAATATATTTATTTCATTGATGTGGAACACTTGCACACCCCTTGCATGCCCAAAAATGAACATTTAAAGCGTGTAATAACATGAAATGGACAGTCCTATAATACTGGATAACTTAATATTGGGAATAAATGGCTCCGATACCATGTTAAATAATAAAGCTTGAGCCTAACTCAACCCAAAAACTAGTTTTAAAGGTAATAATTGCCTAAAACCATATATAGAGACTACTGACTACAATATATTTATTTTATTGATATGAGACGGTAACAATTAAGACTGGAGTACTAAAGGAGGAGTGGTTAATATATTTTAAATGACAAGAGTTTTTAATGATTAAAAATTGTATTTAGTAATTAACAAATGATTAAACCATTAATTAATAAATAAACTAAAATCACATAAAAAATTAATTAACTAAACTCACCGACAAAAAGGAAAAAGAAGGGGGGAAAAAATAACTGAGCTTACCAAATTGGGAGGGCTTCTGGATCATGTCGTTTAGGGGTTTGTATATGTCGGCGTAAATAATTGTAGAGTTGGAACTGTGTATAGCCGTCAATACTTTCTGGAGCTTCCGATTGTAATCCAGTGCAATGGATGACAGCGAATCAGTGCAAGGCCGGCGACCGTACGCGTCACCGGAGGTGAATGTGATGACGATCGGTATGCAGCCGATCGGCGGTAGCCCCACTATTGCTATCAGCCGAGCTCCTTCCTCCCGTAGGCCCTGCATACAGATCGAAAACCTAAATTATTCCAGCCATCAATATCCATACATATATGTATATATATGTATGTATACCTGTATAAATTGTTGTACATGTTGCAACATGAATTCCTGGTAGCTGGTGATATTGTATGTGCTCCGGCGGAACGGCGTGCCGAAATAATTAATGACGATGTCATTTGTGCCGGCGCTTATGAGAAACGCCGCCTTGCTGATCAGAGTTTTCGTCCGTTCCTTTCCAATGGCGGCTTCGAGTTTTGCTTTGTATTCTTTGAAGTATTCCAGTTGCTTTTCCATCGGAATCACCCCCTGCAAATTACGTTATTTCTTCCATTTTTATCTTCACCAATTTTATATTATTTATAAAAGATCGATAATGCATTTATATATTATAGAGTTTTTTTTTATTTATTCAAATTCATTGCTAAAATTCAACTATTGCTTTGTATTAATACGAGGTTCTTACGATTTAGATCCTCTATTTTAATTTATAATCTTTTTTTTATTTCATTTCATTATATATAATACGTATATTAAATATTTTTTTATAAAATTAATTCATTAAGAATAAAATACACTTGCTATATATACATCAAGTTAAAATAAAAGATGAAACACGAAATAGAATAGAAAATCAAAATAGAGTGCTCTATATATGACTCAATGGCATAGGTTTTTATCATAACATGGGAGATTCGAAAATATACTTCTAAATTACGCAAGTGTATGTGTGTGTGTTTTAATTAACTGTTGTTATCATAATATTGCAATAAACAAGCTTAGCATTTACCCAAATTAATTAAACTAGTTTTAATTTTTTTTTTTAAACTACATGCAAGGATCAAATTACACCTAACTAAATGAAATAATTAAGCCACCAACTCACTAGATTTAAATTCTCTATTTTAAATTATATATTTTATTATTCCACATCATAATAAATTTCAAATATATTAAATTATTTTGTATAAAAATAATTAACCGTATAATATTTATAAAATAAAACACTTTATAAAACACAAATATGAATTACGCTTATTTCAGCCGTGACCGGGTCGAATCCGGTGCCAGCAGAAGCAAAACAAACTCCAGTCTTTAAGTCATCAAGGCTAAGATTCGGGTCCAAATAAGGTGGCACGTACTCTTTGATGCCCAGATATGAAACTGTCTTCAAAAAACATAAATCCAAGTATAACTACTTCAATCCCATCTGCTGTAATAAAAATGATCTTAAAGTACTCTCCAAATATAATTCAAAAGTTCAACTTGCCCAAAAAATCAGTGACGAGCCGACCGTCGCTAAACCGTCCGGTGGGAATGCGGTCGAGAAATTCTCTCCCATAAGGTGGGAAGTTGCTCTTAAAAGGAGTCATGACGTAGTTATTGTTGCCAGAATCAACTGTGGAATCACCGAAAACAAAAACAGCCGAAACGGAATTATTGAATGGCCTTTTCAGTTTTACAGATTCAGAGACGGAAACCAGCAGCAGAAGAGGAAGAACAGAAAGCACCAGTGGAGATTCAGACCACATGTTTTGGTGAAGGAAAGGGAACTGATAGCTAAAAAGGGACACGGGATTTGAAATGTGTATGTTGAATGAGCAGAGGGTGGAGCAATGAATCCAATGACTTTATACAGGACCACTGTTTTAATGTTGTCATGGAGTTGGTTAAGGTAAATCCAAGGTAATAATAATTAAAAGTGAATTAAAACCAATTCTTGGCAACTGAGTGTGTTTGCATTTGCAGCTTGCTTTGAATTGATGGAATTAATCTAATTGTTGAAATATTTATTTAATCTTTGTTAAATTTTTTATTTAGGTGTAGGAAATCTTGTAATCTGTAAATTTAGTGTAGGCAATCAGTTCATGGTAAGTAGATTATAGGAGAATTAACTTTCCTTTTTATTAAAGTGTTAATTGCAGTCAACCCCAACCAACCTAGGGCCTACTTTGTACATTGCCCAATAATTGTTGTCGATATGCAATTTTACCACTTAAACTAATTGAAATGTTCTCAGACACCACATTTATTCATTTCTAGTGAAATTGAACAAATAAGCATTGGGCATGTTGGCTAAGAAAACAAAATATTCTTGTTAAATGCCAATAGAAATGAGTAAATGTGGTGTTTGAGAATATTTCAATTAATTCAGGTGGTAAAATTGTACATTGACGGAAGTTGGAGGCCAATGTGCAAAGGCCATAGATTGGGGAATAATTGTAATTAACCCCTTATTATAAGAAACTAGATTCAATGTTGGATTACATGTATATAGGGCTAATTTAATTGGAATAATAAGGTGGGATACAATGTTTTTATTCTATATTATCATTCGTTTGGTTGGAATAATAATAAACATTCAAAACTGTATGAATACCAAAAGTCCGTATTTATATGTGCAATTCATATGATAAATTAACCTGCTACTCTCATGAATTTATTTTTTGTGCCCGCCAAACTATACTATAATAATAAAAAAATCACACAAATTATCACATGATAAATAATCATGAGATAACTTAAAAATCCAACCAAACTGGCCGATATAGTATTGTTAAAATATGTTATTTAATGATAGTATTATTTGTTAAATTTTTTATTTAGATGTAGAAAATCTTGTAATTGTAAATATAGTGAAGGCAATCAGTTAGTTGTAAGTTAATTGTAGGAGAATTAGCTGTCCTTTGCTATTATAAGAAACTAGATTCAATATTGGATTACATGTATATATATACAATATGTTATTAATTACAGCATTATTTGTTAAATCTTTATTAGATTGACGAAATCTTGTAATTAATGTAAATTACTATAATAGTCAATTATTTAATTGTCAGTTAATTATAGGAGAATTAGCTGTCCTTATGATAAGAGACCAGGTTCATTGGCTAATCTATTGATTTTACTATATTACCCAAATTGAGTTTGGTGATAAATATGACACACTGGATTTATCCTCACATGGATAAGTGTAAGGTTTAGATTTAAATTATAATGAATTCTTAATATGTATACATAAAAAAAATTATAATATAAAACTGTGGCATCTTTAGGTTCAACACTATCAAGTTGCCCTTGACTAATGAAATTAGCGCCTGACATAAAGTGTACGTTAACAAGAATTCCAATTTAATAGACTTTTAACGTGCATATATATAAATAAAGAATGATCAATATTAGAGATGGATCAAACCTTAACCAACCCGTAGTACAAGTGATTTTAAATTTTAATTAAAAAGAAAAAAGAAAAAGGAAACACTAGAGATTTTCCTAGTTGGACTCTAATTGTATGAAATGGGCCAGATGGCAGCCACAATAGTTTGGAAGTGAAAAATGGGCTCAGCCTGTTGGATTAAGAGGGTGTTTGATTAAATTTATTTTAAATATTTTATAAGTTCATATATTTTATAAAATATTTTTAAAGTTTATAAAATATTAATTCTTATTTTTAAATAAATTATTACAGTATTTGAATAAAATAAGATTTTAAAGCTTATAAAATGTTTAAAATAGCAATTTTGAAATTAAAGTAGTTAAAAATAAAGGAGCTTGTTAAAAGTTTAAAAATAAGTTAGATCTTCTTACATTTTTTAACAGAGTTTATAAACTCATAACATCTTATTTTAGGATTTTATAAGCTATTTTTTTAAAAAAATTACCAACCACTTTTTATCAACGTATAAGTTCTTAAACATCTTATAAGATACTTTGAAAAGCTTATAAGCCCATCCAAACAACCTTAAAGACTTGTACAACCTATTAGCCCAATATGGGCATGGACTCTCTACGTGGAGTTTTCAGTTCTCAGTTTAAATTCGAACGAGCTTTTTGATATGCATGTGTATATATAAAGAAAAACAATATTTCTAACTTGACAAAACTTTCAAGTCACAACTTTTGACAATTTTCAAAAATCATTAAACCAGATAATCATAGTATATTAGTTATAAATTAAGCAATCCAGGCCTTTTCTAATCATATTTTCCACTGCCTTGTTCAACACTTAAACCCACAAACTGCCACCACTACACCTAATTTGTTGCAATCCCACTTGGCTCTGTCCTTCAACTTAAAGAAACAAAAAGTATTGTGGCCATCATTTACTAGGCTGTTTATATTGCCAACTTCTACCAATTGCCATATTGTCTTCTTCTGCATTTTCTTAACTACATCAAAATAGGTATTTGACAAAGGACCATGATGTTTTTACTATAAAGCCATTGAGCAGAAGCTACAAATTCAGTATTTTTTCAAAAAAAATTTACATTCCTAAGGAATTAAATGACAACTGCAAGGTTTATCAAGTGTGTCACTGTGGGAGATGGCGCGGTTGGCAAGACTTGCATGCTCATTTCTTACACCAGCAACACTTTCCCTTCGGTATAGTCCAAGAATCTTTGCTGGTTCTTCAACTACTCTTTATGAAACTACGATGATATATTATTACAACATCGTAATAATTCGATCTTTGTATTATTACGATTCGATCTTGTTTTTATGAAATAGGATTATGTTCCAACTGTGTTCGACAATTTTAGTGCCAATGTGGTCGTGGATGGAAGCACGGTGAACATAGGCCTCTGGGACACTGCAGGTAATTCATTCATATTTCCTTATATAGCAACTCAAGATAATCTTCGTTCGTAATTCTATAAGAATTTTTATGACAGCTCTTCATTTATTTCTCTTTGATGGAAGTTTGATTTTTCGACGATAAATTCTAATTTTTGGTCTAATTCTTCTTGATTTTTCGACGATAAATTCTAATTTTTGGTCTAATTCTTCTTCTGCTGACGGAAAATTTATGTGGTATAGGGCAAGAAGATTACAATAGGCTACGGCCTTTGAGTTATAGAGGGGCAGATGTATTTTTACTGGCTTTTTCTGTGACCAGCAAAGCCAGCTATGAGAATATTTACAAGAAGGTTATAGTTTCTTCATTTCTCAACATATTTGATTTTTATTTTTATTTTTATTTTTATTTTTTCTCTCCTTTACTTTCCTCCTGAATTTGTTAATTTTAATAACAGTGGATTCCTGAGTTAAGGCATTACTCTCCAAATGTACCTGTTATGCTTGTGGGCACCAAATTGGGTAAGATAATTGTAATTTATTAGTGTATCATCAATGGCATTGTTGGATGAATTTCTTTGTTATTATTATTACTAATATTATTATTATTTTACGCTTTGCCAGGTGGCTATGAAGGTGTTTGGGTGAATTTATAGTACTTTGAAAACATTTTATAAAATATTTGAAAATTTATATATAAAATGTTTTAAAGTATATTGTAAAATTTAGAAGGAAAAAAAAATCTCATAAGCTCCCTGATAATAATCTATCTTGTCTTATAGTTGATCTGTAGGCATACGTGTTTTTTTCGGAAATTATTAGAAGACTCAAGTGATTTGAAACCGTTCATAATTTATTTTTCTCAAATAATTTTTTTACTATTTGAGGTGACATGTTAATGACGGATCTATCTGTTTATCAGCACTCTCAAAATAATATATTAAGATTATATAAAAGACTTTTTATTAAAAGAAGTTTTCAATTTATTTTTAAGATTTAAATATTTTTTTAATTTTAACTATTTTAATTATAAAATTATTATTACTAATATATTATAAATTTCAAAATTTTATTTTCTCAAATACTTTAAAACTTTATTTTTAAAATAAAATTTTAAATCTTATAAATTTTAAAATCTTCTCTTAAAATCGGAAAATTTATTGAGTCATTAAAATAAATTTAATCAAATATCTTCTACTTCAATATTGAATTGAATTGTTTGTAATGCAGACTTGAGAGACGACGAGCAATACCTAAAAGATAATCCCGGTGCTGTTCCTATAACAACTGAGCAGGTGGGCCCTAATTGTAAAATTCGATTTATTAACATTTCGTCCAATTTCTTTTTCTTTTTATTCATATTATCATTAAATTAATCAAAGTAACATATTTTATAGAAAAATAAGGGAATGTTTAGTTATGTTTTTTGAATGATTTTATTATGTGTTTTGAGATAATGAATTATTAGATAATGTGAAAGTTGTGTTTTAATATGTTTGTTTATATTTTGGGGAGATATTTTTTACTGTAATAATCAAATTACTGTATTTTTGTTGGATTTTTTGGACGAAAAAGGAATTGAAAGATTTTTTTTTATTAAAATAATAAAAAAATATATATGATATATATTATATGTACATGCATATATTGAAAAATGAAAATTTTCAAGAAAAAATGAGAATATGTTTGATTATATTTTTCTAAAAAAAAATTATTTTGAGAAAACATAACCAAACATTCCTAAACTTCTAGATAAAACCCAATTGCCCAAAATCCCATTATACTGCAATATTGTACAAAAAATAAAAAGAGAAAGGCCCGTTTGGATTTATTTTCAAATCCCATTTTCACAAATTCTACTATTTTAGAAATAAAAACCATAATTTTTTACACATTTTCACCCAATATCATTTTCATTTTTATTTTCAAAATATATTCTCTAATAACCTATATATCTCCTCTCTCTATTTCATTATTTCTATATTTCTCCACCTACAATCTATTAAAACCAATATAATCATTCCAAATATTTCATCCAAACGCGTTTTCATTTTCACATCACATTATATAACTAATTTCCATTAATTTAGAAATGCTGGGAACTGAAAATGGAAATGAATATAAATCCAAACAGGGGCAAAGTGATTTTTATTTATTTTAAAGCAGGGTGAAGAACTGAAGAAGATGATTGGGGCAGTAGCTTATATTGAGTGTAGTGCCAAAACTCAACAGGTAAATAATCAATGGGTTTTATTCATTTTTTTCCTTTTTAGCTCATTTGTCATTTTTCTTTCATCAAAATTTCAATTATTTCTTTTTGCACCTAATTTCAGAATGTGAAGGCCGTGTTTGACACTGCAATAAAGATTGTCTTGCGACGGCCAAAAATGAAGAAAAATCCATACAGCAAGTCCAAAAGATGCACATTTCTTTGAAATTCAAAGAAATATATATATATATATATATGTCATCGAATTATTTTTCACTTTTTTTTCACCTCTCTCGACTTTAAATTTTTGACTCAACAAGATTAATAATTTTCCAGAGAGGCGAAAAAATGGTGAAAAATTATTTTTCCCTACACCATAAGATTTTATCATAAACATTTTGGAACAAATTACATTTATTTCAAATTTTCTAATGTTCTTGTAATGTGCAAAAGAGGATACTACTAAACTCAAAAATCATCATTATTTTATTTTATTTTATTTTTATGCTTCGTCCCTAAATTTTGTTAATCTTACAAATATACATCTATTAAAGGGCCTAATTCAATTCCAAAAACTAACTCAAAAAGTGAGAATTGCGTAATATTGTATATGAAAACCACAACTTATTTATTGCGTCGATATGGGACACTAACAACATATAATTAGTCGTGGATGACATTCCTTTTGAGAAACTTTGCACAAAATTCTTAAAAGCTCTTGCTTTGGTTTCTAACATACCTGAGAACCTAGTCAGTCTATTAATAATCTTCTGATCACATCTGTAGGAGATTAATAATTCTTATATAAAACGAACCTCAATTCCCCAGAACTAATATTAACTAGGTGTAATAAAGGTGTATCCATGTTTTGCGGATCATGAAAGTTTTTTTTTTATATATATGCACGCATATTAGAAACTCATTCAGACTTGAACTCCTGATCTTCTATATTATATGAGAGACTTATGTCATTAACCCACATACCACTTATCTCATGACAGATCTTCTCAATTCTTCATTTATATATTGCTCCCGACTCCAAAAAAAAAATAAATTACATGTTTCTTATAATTAATGGAAAATTGAAAGGATGAATTTCGTCTAAACATATTAAACCTAGGTATTAATCTTGTATTTAATAATTGGGCTTCGAGAATCCTTTAATTTCTTTTTCTTTTTCTTTTTATTTTTTTGGTGGACTTTGTGGTTGAGTCTCCAATTATAAAGAAAACTTCACAAATGTGGAAAAAGAGGAAAAGGCAAGCCAATTAAGAGGCCCTTCAAGTTGAGAAACAGACCACCAAATTCTGTCCCATATAATTCCTGAAACAATTAAATTATATCTCAAGATTTTCAGTGCCACAGGGTTTAGTTTAGTTTAGTTTAGTCTATATGTGATTTGATCACTCACTTTATGTGTCAAGTAGAACAAATAATGTGACATTTAGTATAATATCTTTTAATATCAAATAATCAATTCAAAAATAGAGTATCTACGTATCACTTCTTTGAGTTTCAAACTTGATATGAATTCATTTTGTCTAATCATTAAATTTTAAAAATGGTACGAAAAAATAAATTTTTAAGAATGAAAAAGTAAAAAGAAAATAAAAAGCTTAATTAAATAAATAAATGGCCAGTGAACCAAACAAATTAAGCGTGCCAAGATGGATACATCACAATCTAAATGGGTTAAAGCCTATATAGCAAGAACTTCATTAACATAAATTTTTACTTCTAAAGTCAAAAAGGTATCTAAACAATCATTGACAAATACGGGCTTCGATTATGAGCAGACGATCAACACACCTTATCAATGTACAAAAAAGACAACCCCAATTCTATTTTCATGCAACATCAACATTCAAATCCGTATAATTTAGTTCTTGACTACAAGAAACTTTTATCAACTTACATCAAAAATTGATGACATGTTTTGTAGAGGGAAAATAAATTAACAAAAATACCACAACCAATAATTTGAACATATAGCACGCTCTCATATATATATATATATATATATATAGCAAAATATATTGAAAATCATATTACAAAAGATTAAATTGAAGTGGTCACTGTGGTATTGTGCATTTTGTATGTATGTATAGGTATTGCATGTGCAAGAAAATTGTGCATTAAATCAGAGCTGGTTGCGCATTTACTGAGAGCACGTTTGCATTTAGTGAAGGGTGTAGGCGCATTTTGCGCAAGACACACATACCTATTCCATTACAATGCCTTTTATATATAAGCACCATTCATTGTTTTCATGTGCTATGTTTAACATAATTAATTCATGATGCCTCCATAGTCCATGCACCTTACTAATTATGAATCCTAAATAGTTCCACCATTCTATGTAAATATGGAAAATTAAATTTCAGATAATTATATATGGTTAATTAGATATTTTAATTCTTTATTTACACTTTAAATCTTTTATTTTATTTTCTATTGTATTTTTTATTTTATTTTAGTAGTGGTGAATTGAAATGGCTTTTCTCTCATAACTATTATTCAAGCAGGCGAAGAATTCAGTCGCTGATACATGAACTTTATATCTAGTATGATAAGTTTTATTCCCATATATAAGTCGGGGTGAATAAGATATGAACAAGAGTTTTCTTAGGACTAATATTTGATTAGTTTAGGACTTGTTTGTTTGTAAATTATCAAAATATTTTTCAACTCCCAAAATACAAATAAGCAACCCATCACATTCTCCAATTTCACTATCCAAGATACACCCAAAAATGCACAAAATACCTTCCTAATTCATTTACTATTTGTTCCCCAATATCTACTATTCTCATTTTTGTTCCCCCCTCCCCTTCCCGATCTTTATATATCAATACATACATAATTTTAAAATATCAATTTCACTCTACCAATCCAATAAAAAATTATTGATATGAGATCTTGTCTCCTTTCAAAACACAAACAAATAAATAATTTTCTCTCAATTTATTTTTCACCTACCACCTGAAACACAAATAAACAATCACCACATTCTCCAACTTCACTTTTTAAAAATTATTTTGCCAAAATATTTTGACAAAATACTCCAATTCATAAACAAAAAAGCCCTTAAAATGAGAATTAACTATAATTATAAAACTATAAAACATGAATTTAATGTAGCTATGGCTACAACCCTTGGCAATTGAAAAAGAATGTTGTACAACACAAATATTTAAAGGTCTAGAGGAGTCGTAGGCAGTAGATTGCCATATAGACACAGAAACAAAAGTAAAAAGATTTTGACCCACATCAACCAGTAGGTGTGGAAAAACAGCAACCAATCAGGTCCAGGAGATGGTCTATGGAATTAAAACCCCCAATCTCCATTTTTGTTGCAGACAAATTGGAAGGAAAAAAAGAAGCAAAGGCAATGAAAGAGGAAAAGCTGACATAATTGTACCAATTAATTATACAATAAATATTACCAAGAAAGTACGACCCTTTTTTTCTTTTTCTCTTGAAAATCATATGCCCACCATAATTGAACTGCAGTTCGCACACGTTCGATCTGGGCTCTGCACTGGGATGAAATCTAAGGTCTCTCTTTTTCTTTTCTTTTTTTATTTTTAAAGAAAAAAAAAAGAGAAATTAAGTAAGAAAGAGATCAAGTGGAGTAAGCACCACCATATTACCATATCCAGCATTGAGTCATGGGTCTACTCAGAAGTGAGAGACTTGAGATGGGAACTTGCGTTTGCCACTTTTTGGTGATAGTTCCTTGTCAAACTGCACTCCTATATGACCCAACGCATGCAAAATAAAAACTTTTTGACCCAATGCAAATGCTAAATATCCCCAATAAAATCTTTTCTTTTTTAAATAAAATGATATTATGAACTTTTCGATTTCTCAAAATATATAAAATTTCTCACCATGTCTTATACATTTCAACTTGATTAATATATTTTAGGATTTTTCCTTATTTCCAATAATTGCTTTTTAGATTCTTGAAAGAATATTAACATAATGTTAGGTGACAATATTAAAATTAATTTTTACTAATAAATTATTTAGTGACAAAGAGTTTTTGCTTTATTGCAATGGGAAAATTGCAAAACAAGGAGCATAGCAATGGCTATTTTGCATTTTAAAATAAAAAATTGCAGTAGTATTAAAGTATGACAAAAACTTATCAAAAATCAACAAAAAATGACAGCAATTACCAAAAAATACAATCAGCTTCGTTGGTTGCTTGCATGGTACATACTTGGAACATCGATGCAGGCACCACACAAGCGCCACATAAGCAATTATCGGTGCTGATTGTATTTTTTGGTACTCATTGTCTTTTTTTTTCCAATTTTTAATGAGTTTTGGTTCTATTTTGATATCACCATAAATTTTAATCCTACATTGCGAATTGGTCATGGTCACAATACTATTTTTGTAATTTACCCTATTATGATAGTGGCTCCTATAAGTTCAATTATAGTATAACAAAAACTAGTATTTAGATATTCCTTCTACCAATTAATTAGAAAGTGTATATAACGAACCAAAAAATAAATATTATCACTAACAATTTGTAGTATTTTAATTAATTGTTGCAACACTACTAGTCCCTATCACAATTCTATTTATTTTCTCCATCTGACAAGAAATATAGGGCATTAGATTTTCTTTTAAATTGAGAAACAGTTATATCAAAAACGATGAAATTACACCCACGAGTGGATTGAATTTAAGCTTAGTCTGCATGTCGGAATCAGACGGACACCACATAGACCAAACAATTACTGACCTTAAACTTTCAATTGCCTGGGGAGTTGCAAACAGATTAAGCGTGCAAAGGCACAAATTGAGAGATATATCATAAAGAAAATAAATAAGGGGAAATCCAACCAATAATAGGGAAAATTTGGATAATCACATTCAGTCTAACGCCTTTCCAACTCTCCTCAACAATATTTGCGTCAAACAATGCACTTTCAAGAGAGTCAAAAGGTGCCATTAATACATTCAAAACCGGGAACAAAAACGCTCATAGTTAAGATGAAAGTTTGACAATGTTGGACCTTTCTCAGATTTCTATAATTTCTCTTAATTGTCTCAAGACCATTATTGTCTTCTGAGGTTGTGTTTGTTCAGGTTAAGTTTTTGTGAATCTGATTTGGGATCGCAAGAAGCAATCCAAGTTTAAACCTATTTTAAATTATAGGTCCATTAAATCAGATAGCTTTTAAACAAACTCGATTTAAACTATTTTGGAGTCCAACTTGAAGTTCAAATAGGATTAAAATCGACGGTGGTCCAACAAAAACTGTTCAATACTTAAATTAAAAATTATGAAATAATAAAATATAAAGTACAATAAATCAATTAAAAGTGAGGGTATTTATATGTGCTTACTAATGTAATCTATATGGTTTATCTTAAGAGTATGGTCAAAATATAACTAAGTATTCTAATTTTATAGTCCGTCGCAATTCATATCAAGTTGGGTCCGAGCCGATCAAAATAACATAAATGTTAGAATATTTAGGTATTTTTTTCTTGCATAGGGATTAAAAAAGTATTAAAACCCTTCTTTAATATTTGAATGATCTTTCTTCTTTATCATCAGTTTCATTGACGTTGTTTAAAAAATTCAATGAATTAGAAAATTCATTTTCAATCATCATTTTTTGATTAATTAATTAAAGATAATTATAAAAATTGATAGTTAATTAACTAGTTTGTAGTCAATGCAAGAAACATAAGGAAAACATCTCAAAACATGTTGGCTTTAAACAAAACAAAAGCTAATCTAAACAGCATCAATTTTGAGTTTACTCTCCACCCCCACCGCTTCCCAAAACCCTCCGTGCCCCTTCTTGACTTTCAACACCCCACCCCCGCACCCTCACCCCCTATTTATTCCCTGCAACAACCTCTTTGTATTACAATAATATTATTATACGTAATCTCACTTACAGCTCATCTCATCTCACCTCCTTCTATTTATTTCGCAAAGCAAATACCCTCCGCCCCTCCCATCGAAAATTGCGCACAAAGAAAGAGATATATATACACATATAATCTGAACACAAATAGACAAACTGATCAGAAAACAACCCATCTCTCTCTCTCTCTCTCTGTTTGTGTGTGTAGTTCAGTTCTGCACCACCCCACCCCCAACCCACCCTCGTGCATTAAGGGCTAGCCCTCTCTCTGTCTTCTCTAATGAAGATTCTAATATAAGCCCAGGCATGTCCTCCTTTCAATGATCTCTTTGCTTCTCATCCGGGGGGAATAATTGGGCTTTGTACATGAGTAGTAGAGAACAAGTATTCTGATTTCTAGGTTTTAATGCATATTTTGTAAGGAATGTTATGGGGCTCTAGCACTACTACAACTCTCCACCTCATTTAATTCTCTTTCCTTTTTAGTGTACAAATTTGCAGGCGATTCTTGTTGTGGGTTTTGTCTTTTTTATTCCTCTCTTTTGCTTTTTTTCTGGAGTGAAACACTTTGTTTTGCTTGTTTATTGCTGACTAATGGACTGAAAACAGGAGTAGGAGGGCTATAAGAGGAGAGGAACAACAAAACTAGCAGCAATTTAGAGATTTCAGTTTGGTTAAAGTTTCGCAGAAAACACTTTTCGGTCCCAATCATGGCTTCATCAAACAGACACTGGCCTAGCATGTTCAAATCCAAGCCCACCAACCCTGCCCATCATCATCAATGGCAGCATCATGAGATAAACTCCTCCAACATTTCAACTGGTTGCCACAGAAACCCTTACAATCCAGGTATATATATTTATGTATTTCCTAGGCTTCATCATTATGTAAGAAAATTATTGATTATGTTGAAGAAATTAATAATCTAACTGATTTTTATGATCATTTTAGTGCCTGGATGTGAGGAGAGAACTCCTGAGCCAAAGCCAAGATGGAACCCCAAACCAGAGCAAATCCGCATACTCGAAGCCATTTTCAACTCAGGAATGGTGAATCCTCCGAGAGATGAGATTAGGAAGATTAGGGCTCAGTTACAGGAGTACGGCCAAGTTGGAGATGCCAATGTTTTCTACTGGTTCCAGAACAGAAAATCGAGAAGCAAACACAAACAGCGCCAACTCCAAAACAACAAATCTCAGCCACCACAAACCACCACCACTCCGCCGATCACCACCAGTATCTCCGCTGCCGTTGTTACTGCTCCCACTAATTCTTCGTCATCTTCTTCTGATAAATCTCCCAATAATTCAAACGAAAAAAAATTAGCCCTTTCTGTCAGTTCATCCACTGTGATTGACTTATTGAATTCTCCGACTGCTTCGGTCAACCAACCCTTTTTCCAAGCCTCAAACGAGTTCCTGGCCGAACCCTTCTTTTTTCCAGTCCAACAAAACACCGGAGGATCTACTTCTGCAGCTTTAACACAAGGGTTTTTCTTTCCAGAAGTCTCCTGTGTTGCTGATCAAAGTGTGGAGAATAATTGCCCAAGTGTTCTACTGGGGGAACTTATGCTGATGAGTCATGGCCCTTCAAAGAAGACTGAAGAAGCTGACAAGATTAAACTGCAGCAGCAGCTTAGTTTCGCTGTAACTTCTGCAGCAAACCCTGCTGGTCCTATTGTACCTTCAAATCCCATTCATCAAGGTATAAATTTTCTAAAAACCCTTGTATAATTTCTTCCATTCATTTTTGTTTTGCAAGAATTACTTATCAACAAAAGGGTTCTTGAATGAAGTAAATCATTATTGTCCATTCCAATTCTTTCCTCACGTGCAAGCAAGTCGACATTCATTGAAGTGACTGATAAATATTGTTCTTTGTATAGTCCCCCTCTTTTCTTGCATTTATTACGTTGTTGATGTAAATTTATGTCATATTTGGAAAAGAGACAAGGATAGATCTGTCTTTGGCCCCTTAATTCATGTCCACTGTCTACATGGATTGACTTCTCTTGCGACGGGAAGCTGAAAAGATGATTCAAAGGCTGATGTGATTTGATGCGTGCAGGTCCAGGTTTAGGGGAACCGGGCCCCCCCAAATCCACAGTTTTCATCAACGATGTTTGCTTTGAGGTTGCACTGGGACCGTTCAACGTTAGAGAAGCATTTGGAGATGATGCTGTCCTGATACAGTCCTCCGGCCAGCCAGTCCTCACAAATGAATGGGGCATCACTCTTCAGCCCCTCCAGCACGGCGCTTTCTATTACCTGGTTCGGGCTTTCGCGCCAGCTCCAATTGACAGGACTATGGACTTGGTAAATTACTTCATTCAATTACTTAGACTATTTTCTGTTTTTAGTTTTCTTTTTTGAGATCTTGAAGGGATTATTTATGTGTTTTTTGTGTGTTTTTGCACAGATTTAGAAGAGTTGAGGAAAGTTGAAGAGAAGGGTTAGCTGCATATTTCTAGTTTTGTAAAACTTTTGGCTTGTTTTTAGCATTCTGAATATCTATGGTCTCTATGTATCCATTAGGCGCTACAGTTTTCTTCTTTGTGATGTGAGTCTGTTCCTGTGGACAATATATAATGTTTGATCAGTGCTGTAGAAGAAATTAGAACTTTGCTGCCTAATTAATGAATGGCAGCATGTGGTTATTTCACATCCTCGGATTGAGTCATCAATTTCAATATATATATATTTTCATTATATATATTTTATGAGTAGTCACTTGACTTAATAAAATTGTTCTAACATATTTGTTAGTTCTTCATAACCAAAATAACTTAATATTTTTCCATGAATTATTTGTATCAATGGATTAGTTCGATTTAAAACTTGAAATAAAAGGTGTAAATAAAAAAAAATTCATAAATAGTGGTTAATGGAATTGAAGTTATCAAATTCTAAGGAGTCAGTATCAATTTATGTCAAATTGCTACATATATAGTTCGTCGAACCATATTTTCTAAACAAATCAGAGACAATTCAAATTGATCTTATGAAAGATCCCCTAACAATTTTTGGATCCCTAACAAGCATCGATACATGTGTGTTAACAGAAAAATACATATTGTCTCTTATTTCACTTTTGTATATAAATATTAAGTATATTAAATATTTTTATATAATAATTCATAATAATTATATATATAAATAATATATTATTAACTAAATGTATTTGGCATGCATACAAGATGAAAAATGAAACATTATCATAATCAAATCGAGAAACTAAAATAAAAGATAAAAAAGATATAGTGTGATCCAGTACTCAAATTTAGGCCATATCCTTTTATTATTAAACCGAAAATAACGTAAGCAGAAGAATAAAGAGCGTCTCCATATATAAATAAGAAATATTATAACATGGGATAAAGATCAAAATATCTAAATTAAAAATTTTAATCAAATTTAATCTTTAAGAATCAAATTAAACTTTAGTACCAAAGTCTAACACTCCGTTTGTTTTCGTTTTCAAACCCTATTTTTATTTTCTACTGAAAATAAAAATAGAAAACTATGGTAATATTTATTTATAAATTATATGTTTTGAATTATATATTTTGGAAAAATAAGCTTTGAGAATGGGATTGGAAAATGTGAAATTTATATTGGTGAATTTGATGTATATTTGTTTATAATTTGAGAATAGTAAGAAAATTATTTTGAAAAAATTTAGTATGTTTGTTTATATTTTTGAAGGAGACAAATTTTACTATAACAGTCAAATTAATGCCTTTGTATTGAATTTGAGGATGTAATTGTGTAAATGAATTTTAATAGTATTTTTTATTATGATATAGTAATAAAATATTGTGATATGTAAATGTATGTATATGTGATTGGTAATGATTGTGATGTAAAAAAATATAAAATTTTTGGTCATTTGTCAGTTAAATTATAAGGACAATTTGAATATTTTAGGAACCTATTTTGGAAAAAAATGAAGGCACATGTTTGACATTATCCCAAAATAAAATTATTTTGGGAGAATGTAACCAAACACAACCTATCAAATTCTACCCTATTTTCACAAATATTTTTATTCTCAAAATATTTTCAAAACACACTATTACACACTCTCTCTCTATTTTTATTTTTCATTATTTTTTATTTTTTCTTACTTGTATTTGCACGACTTTTAATACAAAAATACTACATTATCCAACTAAAACTTATTTTCAATCCTACATAATTATTATATTTTAAACACAACATCTAAACAATATTTTATTTTTAAATTCAAATTTTTAACTAATTTTTTACTATACATTTTTATTAAAAAATGAAAATACCCCAAAAAAAAATCCAAATGGGGCCTAAGTTAACTAGGATATCAATTTTCATTGGCCCACAATATAACACTATGATTGATTGGATTAATTAGGATTTTCACTTTTGAAGAGTCAAATCAAATCATTAAGAAAACAAAAGGACATATTTGACTAAGGGATGGCATGTCAACTTTGGAAGCTCACAGCTTAATAGTTTATCATGATTAATAATTGGTGTTTGCCCTTGAAATTGTTGTCTTGTGGCCACATTTCTTCTTCAGCAGCAATGATGATCATCCCAGGGTACGTACTGAATTTAACCTAAAGGAGTTGCTTAAATTTCTGAGCCATTAATTGTTGTTGAGATTATTCTTGGATATATAGGATGCACCCATTTCCCACGTCAATGACCAAATAATGGTGCCTGTTCCTTTGACTGGTGAATTAACTACTTCAACAGTATATATGAAACTCAAGTTTGAAATTAAATACTCTTCCTAGAAATTTTAGCCCTCTTCCCCTTAAAAAAAATGGCATGCATAATTGGATGGAATCAAATTATCACACTATCAATAAAATGTTGGTAGGCCAATAGATTGGGGAGGTGAACTCAGTGAAGGAGAGATTTGAACTTAATCATCCATGAGTTGGAGAGTGTTTAGATGAATTTATAAGGTCCTAAAAATATTTTATAAAATATTTAAGGGTTTATAAGATTTTAAAATGTGTTTAGTAATT